>JAADJG010000688.1:0-49228 GCA_012932025.1 Fusarium austroafricanum | reverse complement strand
GAGAAAAAGAGAAAAAGAGAAAGGATTTCATTCGCTTGGTGAGTGACATGATGGGCAGTGAGGTTCTGGGACTGTCCGACAGTCAATACTGGGAATTAAAATAGGAGAAACAAAGTCAAGAAAGCTGACAGAGGAGCACTCAGAATATGTGTAGTCACGAAAGCATTAGGCGCAGCCATTTCATTTTGCACTTCTGCTGGAACATTTATTCAGGACAGCACTTGCTAGAGTATTTTTCAGCAGCTGAAAATTCCTCATTCTCCAGCTACTATCGCGACTAGACCCAAAGCCCTATAACGAGCTGTCCTTGTCACTGAAACCTCAATCTTCCATCCCGTAGTCGTGAAGCCATGAATCTTGTTACTCGAAGGAAAGGACTGGTGATACGGACTTGAGCTTTCGGTGTACTGTTCAGCTACGTCTGGGCCTGAGTGGCTGTCGCGAATGCAGTCTTTTCTATTTCATCGCGCGACTTTAAGTTTTTGCTTAATATGAACTTCTCTTTCTGGGATAAATATCGATCACGGACCTTGTCGAATTCCTGCCATTCCCCCGCGCGCAGCGACACCCTGTATAATGGGCTGACAACCGTTGGCATGCTTGGCTGCGCTACTGTCGGTTCGGGTACGGCTTGTATCTGGCTTCTAGGAGCTTTGTGTCCGGGTTGAAGTTCGCCTATCAATAGATTGCTGAGTGCCACTAACCCATTTTAGTATGCATAAGTCTTGGAACTCAGGAACGGAACAATTAAGCTTATGTCCCGTCTCTTGGGACAACCTTAACATGGTACCAACCTTAAAGAGGATAGAAAGAAACTTGAGCTGAACAAGGGCGGAAGATGTCAAAAGGGGTTGGAAGAACGATGGAGGGACCTTGGGTGTTTCTAACTTTCATCATTATCTACATAGTTGATGAGGTTCTTGCAGCTGTGAAAGCTAATTCCCACTTCGTTTGTGTGCTCTTTCTCCAAGTTAATTGCAAACCTCAGTCTGAAGTGGTCGTCTCTTCTCCATAGGGTAGGACGTTTCTCCAAAAGTCTTATGAATCCATCCAGAAAAATCAGCTGTTTTTTTATCTGGTGGCTTGAAGTTCCCCCGTTTTTTTGCTGGATTTGGCCAAGGCGGGAGTCGTGGCTGACCACGTTTTGAGAGCATGGGTTACCAGAGATATGGAGAAAAGACCACTTTTCCAGGTTCACATTCCAGGGCTTACGGTCTGGGCAACGCCATCTCGGCCGAGTGAGCTGGGAAAACATTAACTGAGATGCCTTTTAGTGCTTATCCAGTATATGCATGCTGTTTGCAGATGTTTATGGCGGCCGACTCTACTACTCTAGAGATACTCTGGAACCTTTGGGCTCATTTGTGAGGTGGCAAAAACCGCATTCAAACCCTTGAAGCAATATGCATGATATTCATCCAGTACCCTCATTAATTAAGCATCTTTATATAACCACCACTGCTTGATCATCTTTCTCATCTCATTGAACAGCACAACATCCTCTTCTTCACACGATCATCACAGATCTTCAACATCATGAAGCCCACACTCTTCTCAACTCTTCTCCTACCACTATTGTCATCTCTTACTCTTGCAGGTGATGGCGATGATGATGTTATCTGTCAAACAAAACTTGGTACCAAATCGATTGCAACTGTTGATACCAAGACGGTCACCAAAACAGACCCTATCACACCAAACAACCATGGTAGTTGTTCCAACAGTTGTCAAAGCTGATGGCCGCACGTCGACCATTACAGTCTTCTCTACCAAGACATTTACCGTAACTGGCGAAGGGGATGCTGATACTTTCAACACCACCACTACGATATTCAAGGTCGCCACTGTCAAAGTGGTAGCGACTACGACAACTACTACAACCAAGACAGGAACTAAAACCACTACCTCTACGACCAACATCCCTACTACTAAAGGCTCCCAGTTCATCTCAGATACTGTCAACTCTAGGTCTCTGGGTTCGGCTAAGCAGCGTGACAATGTTGCCAAGAGTCCTCATGCTCGCGCTCTCATCAAACCTGGCATGAAGGGCTTTACATTTCCACAGGAAGTCGTTTGTGAGCATCTCTCTCCAAGTAGCAAGAACCTATTCTGACTAACATATCATTCCAGGCACTAAGTTTCTTCCCAACCCCAGGACCAAGACTGTCCAGAAGACTGGAGCTCCAGTTACCAAGGCCGCCACTACTATACAGACAACCACAATCGTTAAAACAATCTCTACTACCAAAACACTCATTCCCAAAGACATTTCTGTCACCAAGACCTTCAGCACTACCATGAAAGTCACCACCTATTCAACTACCTGGAAGACCTCTACCAAGCCTGCTACCGCCACAAAGACAAAAGTCATCTCCGGCCCTACCTCATATGCTGCTTGCGCCCAAGAAAACATGTTTGGACCCAACTTTAATGCCGATGGCACTGGCTACTTTGTTACCAACGTTCTCAACAATGGTCCTGGCATTCCATCTGACTTCCAGATTGTTGCCAATGGCGCAAGCGACGCAGGGGAGTGCTGTACTTCTTGTATGCAGTTTGCTGGTTGCGAAACTTGGACTTTCCGTGCCGTGAACCGTAACTGCTTCCTACTCTATCACGCTGGCTCAACCTGCAAGTCACAGAACAATCATCCCAACTACTTCATGTCTAAGAAGGGGGAAGCAGTGGAGCTGGATTTGTTGTTGGTAATGGTATTACTGTCTTCGAGGTAGATCTTTAGGTGGCACATAATAAGTGGTTTATTTTCTTATGTTAAAATGTTGAACATGTAGTCCATGCTCTCTTATCCCATCACTTGTCTAAATATTTAAGAATTTCTTGGGCAGCCCTTTGGCGACCCTCCCACTCTGGGTGACGACTTGCCAGCTCCTTTGCTGCCTTGAGTATATGCTCTGAATTCGGTCCAAACAGTATGTCCACCAAGGCGTCAGTAAGCTCATCCTCTGTCCATCGCGGTTTTGCCATTTTGTTTGCCCAGCGTCCAATACCAAGAAGCTCAGCACGGTTGGCGAAATCATAACAATCTGTCCAAGCCGGTAACAATGCCTGCGGGACACCAGAACTATGTTCAATGTCAGCTGATGATATGCTTTTCCGCAATGAATAATTCCTTACCAAAGACCTTCATGAAAAGAATTTGCTCCACCGTGATTGACAGAACACAGAATGGATTGCGATTCCAGCACAGACTTTGGCTCAGCCACAAGCCAATCTGTAACTCGTGCTCTGTCATGATCAATATATGTTCGGAGTGTATCAATAACCAAGGCCCATTCTCCGGTATAGGTGTCTCGCTTCGGGGCGTTACCGTCTTGGTCAGCCGTTCGTCCAAGCTTCCACAGAAGTTGAAGAGGGCCTCTAGCGGTTAGCTCGTTGTCAGCACGTTCCAGGACTCTTCTGAGAGCTTTGGCCATTTCCAATGCTTCAGTCGGATTCGACTTATGATGGGTACCCAGGTTCACAAATATCGTTGGAGCTCGCGTGAGCCATGCAGCCAAAGCAGCGTCGACCTCTTCAATATGGGGAGATGGTCGAATAATGGGACCGCAAGAAGTAAGCTCTGGGGGAATGAAACTAAACGGATAGTCTATATCTGGACTGTTGGCCACGAGTATAGGAAGATTTGGTGGTATCGGCTTGAAGACACCGAGTTCCATCATAGTCATCAAGGATATAGATGGATCTATCTCCCTTCGAAGAATCTCTGCTGTCTTTTTCAGGCGTGTATCGGTGATAAGGGTATAGGCGGCTACCAAGTTTAAGCCGATGTTTGTCGGCATAAGACTCCATGGTATTGGATATGGTAATGCTGAGCAAGGACTAGATAAGTCAGTTTAACAATCTTCGTATAGAATGCACCTGGTAACTTGCTTCGGGTATTTCCACAGCCCAGCCAATTTAGGTTGCAATGGAAGAACATATTCCTTGATTGTGTTTGGTGAGAGGACCATCCACTTAATCCCTAGGTAATGGCAGAGAGTCAATGCAACCGCAAACAGTGATTCAACTATTGTCAAATCAGGATCTACTTCCTCAAGGGCTCGCTGCGCATCCTTGTAGATTGCTAAGAACTCCCGAGGACCCCAAGGAATCATGACTGCTGGTAGAACAGCGACGCCTTTGGCCGAGTTCACAAAGTTTGGAGCTAACTCGAGGGTATCGAAAACTGCCGTCTCTGGCGATTTGACCGCTGGTCCCCAGCTGTTCCCTTCCATCTTGTGGAAGATAAAAGGGTCTAGGATTGGTTGCTTTTGTTTAGCTGCTGTAGCCTGCATGAACCTAGAAGCATTTTCTACACCATCCTGTAGGTCGTGAAAAGAGGCAACATGTATTTCAGCATCTTGACAAGTAAGTGCTAGTGCGTGTGTAGTTGCAAGAACTACATTGGATTGGCCGTAGTCGCTGTTCGTGAAGAAGAGCAGGCGTTTCTTTCCAGCCATCATGACTTGTATGCAGAAGAAAGAAAATCCAAAAATAGCGCATACGAAGAGAGAAGCTTCTTTTAACATTGAAGACCAATTTCAAGCAGAGATATCGGCTAAAATCTGACAATACGAATATGTATGTCAGCTTACTCGTTAACCTTTTTGGGACAGATTCATGCTCAAGACATCTTAGTTGTTCAAACTAATGGGTCGATGGTTTCTAAGTGACTGTGGAGCTTGCCAAGAACTATAGCGGTCTTTATTTCCCCTTTCCAGGCTGGCTGGGGACAGTTATTGGAGTAAAGCTAATAGAAGTTTAGACTTAACACAATTTATTTAGAAATGCCCTGGAACAACAAATACAATTTACACAAAATATAAGGATATTTACTACAAAGTCGATATAGCACTAAGTATTATACTGCTGATGCAATACAGTAGGATAAATATTGCTAACCCGTAACGCCTCTTGGCGTAAGCACAATACTACGGTATACGGAAAATAAAGCAGCCGAAAAATAAGAGAGCTTGCAACCCAAATAATAAGGCTTTGTCTGCTGTCACCCAGATTATTGTAAATTGGTTGAATCAACCAGTGGTGCTCATAAAGCTCCGAAGAGAATACAGCTAGAACTTAGGTCATCGTCGACAGTCATTCCCTCGCCAGTGTCGGGCTTTTCTGCTATGCAGTAATGGCCTCTGATGTTTTCTTGTGCTATGTGCTCATTATGTGCCAAGAGCCTTCCTTTTTGTTGCTTCGACCGTGATGCGACATGAAATTCCTATGGGTTCTGGTATCTAGAAACGACACCTGTATTGTTTTTAGACCAAGGAGAACGGACATCTGGCGGACTTTGGTGGACTTCTGCTTGGGGGCGGAGTGGCGGAAATGACAGCCTTAAGTCCAGAAGTCAGCATGTCCACAAACTGTCAATTGCCAACTCCCTGGCAACTCTCAATTCCACAACCAACTCCAGCACCATGACAGCAGATACAAGTTCCGTGGCCTCAAGACAGAAGAATTGCGACAACTGTGTGCGAATTAAGAGGCGATGTGATCGACGTACTCCAATTTGTTCCAGGTGCAAAGAGAAGCGACTGCAATGCAATTATGGAAAAACAAAAAAAGAACGTCGTACTGTCAGTCGAGCACCAGAACAACCATTGTCTGAGAACGAACTATCCTTGAATAACACTGATTTCACTTCTCTAACCCGTGGTTTGGTGTTTGATTGTAACTTTCTGGATCTGCCGCAGTATGACATGCCAATGCCTGATCTGCCGACCGTACCCAATACGGTTGAAGCTACCAACAATAACACGGCGGTGGCAGTCAACGGCACCCCCGATATTCCGGTTGACCCTATACTATCGGAAGTACCAAGAAGTAGCCTAGTACCAGCCAAGGATGTTCTATCATCAGGCGGACATATTTCAGCTCGAGGAAACAAGATCCCGGTGGACGAGGAATGCCTAGCCGCCTATAGCTCCATGAATTCATTTTGTGTAAGCTTCGCTGCAAAAGCATTCAACCCCTAGTACTAATTGCTGTTAATAGCATAACATCCAGTCCTGGCATGCGCATGACCCCAAGAAGCCGCTACACTACCTGATCACTCGCTTCAAAGGCTTTGTAACCGACATTGCCACCAATAATGCGACCCCATTCCTCCACCAGAATCTTTACGGAGATGACACACCTCCATGCATTGTAACATGCTTCACAACAGCAGTTCTCTATGCAAACCGCACCAAGAGAAACAGGGCCATGGTTATGCAGGCTCTGCATAATCGAAGTCTTGACTTTATTAGCAATGAAGCTGATTTTATAGCACTGACACCAGTTCAAAAACTCGCTCGTACGCAAACACTCTTCATTTACCAGATTATCCGACTTCTCGACAGCGATATCATCATGCGCTCCAGGAGTGAGAAGTTTAACGACTTATTGGCGAACTGGCTCGATGATTTGTGTGAGATTCGAGACAACTTGGAAGATATAACAAACCAGAATGACTTTTCGCAGATGCCAGCACCTGATTGGCATGTAAGCTTTCCTTCTATCGTTCTAGCACACAGTTTCTGACCGGACATTTTCAATCCCAGCAATGGATCTTCGCGGAATCCCTTCGGAGAACAATTTTAATGGGATATTCTTTTATCACGCTCTTTCAGATAATGAATGACATGAGCGCAGCAGGTCAGTTCTTTTCGCCGTAAATGCAGTAAAGGTGACTTATTCAGACCCTCCAACAGATCTCCCCGGCGCATGGGCATACACTCATCGATGGACGTTGTCCCGCCACCTCTGGGAGGCAACTTCATCATCTCACTTTCAGCGTATGTGGAAGGAGAAGCCCCAGTTTGTCATCAGTAACTACTCCTTTGCTCGATTTTTGGAAAAGGGGAAAGGTGATGATGTTGATAGTTTCGCCGAGATTCCTTTGAATCTGTATGTAAACCTTTGCTGATTCTGCCATGGAAACTAATGACATCAACAGTTATCTTGGTGTGGATCAAACGGCAGATTTTATAGCTTCGAGAAGCGGTGGTTAGTTCAAGTTCTAAAAAAAAACATGTGGTGGAGTTATGAAAGTCCACTACTGCGACTGGGTGCATGGGTTAGAAGTGGAAAATGGAGAATTAAGCTACAGATGTCAAGTCCGTTAATACCGAAGTCCACGACACAAGTCCGAATTTATATACAATTGGTCCTAAAGGTACATTCAACCATAAGTCGGACTATGCTATAACCAAGAATCGGAGTTTTGCTCAATGATAAATAGTCTCGACCCCCCTCATTCAGGTCACCTCCCTTGGCTTAACGCTTCAAACAAATTCTTAGTTCTCCTTTATCAATTCTATTCTTTTCTGAAAGTCTCTTTATCGTTACCAACATGGCGACCTTCGAGACTAAACTTTTCATCAATAATGAATATGTCGATGCCAAGAACGACAAGAGACTGAGTGTCTATAACCCTGCCGACGGGACCTTAGTATCCTCAGATGTTCATGTCGCTGGCCAGCAAGATGTCGGTGACGCTGTAGATGCAGCCCAAGCTGCTTTCTCTTCTGGTCCCTGGAAGAAATTCACTGCTGTCCAGCGAGCTGAATGCATGCTCAAGCTTGCGACTCTCATCGAATCCAAGGCGAAGGAGTTGGCTGAGCTTGAGACTATTGCGATGGGGCAGCCCATCAGTGTTGCCACTCATATCACTGAGATGATGGTCTCTCTCTTCCGCTGTAAGCAACATCTTCTCAACTGCTCCCATATACTTATAATACTAACCCTGCTTCAGATTATGCTGGATGGACTGATAAGATTCGAGGTGAACAGGTGCCTGCTGAGGATGGCGTCTATAAGATCCTCAGCCATCATCCATTCGGTGTGGTTGCGGGTATCAGCGCCTGGAATGGATCTGCTGCGTGAGTCATTCTAGTCTCTGAATAGTATCTTTGCTGACCTTATAGGCAATTCGGATTCAAGGTGGCACCCGCTGTCGCTGCAGGAAACACGGTACGCCCCCAAACCTCTCAATAATTATGTTTTCTAACAAACTATAGATGGTATACAAGATGTCCGAAAAGTCCCCTTTGGGAATGCTCCAGCTCGGAAACCTCATCAAAGAAGCTGGTTTCCCGCCTGGCGTCATCAACATCCTCAACGGCGGAGGAGAAACTGGCGCTCTTTTGGCCTCTCACATGAAGATTCGCAAGATCTCGTTTACCGGCTCTATTTCCACGGCGAGAAAGATTCAAGAATTAGCTTGCAGGTCAAACTTGAAGAAGGTCACTCTTGAGCTAGGCGGTAAATCGCCTGTCCTAGTATTCAATGACGCCAAAGTCGAAAAGGCAATTGAGTTGTACGTGTTCACGCCTCTCTCGGGGTGCGCCATGTTACTGACATTCTCTAGTTGCACCACGCTGTTTCTGTTCAACTCGGGTCAGGTTTGCGCTTCTGGTAGCAGAGTCTATGTCCAGAAAGACATAGCTGCGTCTTTCCTCGAGTCTTTGAAAGCTCGATACGCCCAAGTGACTGCAGGCGTGGGTGCAAGCACTAAGGATCCGGCAACCTTCATGGGGCCCCTTGCTGATGAAGCTCAATTCAATCGAGTCATGAGTTTCATCGAGTTAGGGAAGCAAGAAGCAGAGATTGCAATAGGTGGCCATCGCGTTGGCAATGAGGGATACTTCGTCGCCCCGACTATCTTCATGAATCCCAAGCCAGATGCCAAGATTCTCCGGGAAGAGATATTTGGGCCAGTTTTGACTATGATAACTTTTGATTCGGAGGAAGAAGTTCTTCGGCTGGCTAATGATACTGAGTACGGACTTTCAGGTATGTGTCTTCATGATACAAGTGAGCTACCAACTAACTCTATTAAAGCCTATGTATTCACTGAGAATGTGTCTCGAGCTTTGAGACTTTCACACGAGCTTGAGGCAGGTCTTGTCAACGTTAACGGCGCAATGGGAGCTGTTCCCCTTATGCCTTTCGGTGGTTGGAAGCAGAGTGGTAATGGATTAGAGTGTGGACATCAAGGCATCATGGAATACCTTCAGACCAAGACTACTACCATCGTGGTCGAGTAAAGGGCACTTGTAGCTACTGGCCTGGACTTTCACTGTTTTCACTTTCCTATCGAGTATTGAATACAGTCATCTCTCCTCTTCTATTTTGTACAAGCCTATCGAAAGGTAGCTCTTGGAATTCGAGACCTTGCTTCGTAAACCTTGCCTCAACAGTCTTAGCCTTCTAAGTTGCAACCATTCAACTTACACCGGCCGTAGCACATCCCGAGGATCGTTCGGGTCAGCCGGAAACGAGCCTTGACACCAATACGTCATCGTTCTCCAAACTCTAAATTATTATTCTTAAAAAGAGGTCGCCGCTTGTCGTCCATCCCAAAAGGTCTCATACTAGTCCAATACTCTTCCTCAATACTCTTCCTCAATCCTCTATCCCTAGATTTGGAGGCCTATTAGTGGTGTGGTGTGGCAAACCCATTATCTTTATTCCATTCGATAAACTAACTTTGTGCCTAGAAATTAACCCCTGCTACCCCTTCAGCTTGAAGTATCGCGCAAAGAGCATAGAGTTGGCGGCAATAATTACAGGCACCACGCTCACCATCTCTCCCAAACCAGCATACCGAGGAGGAATTCGAAACTCAACCCAAGCACCACTAGCCATAGTGATAGCCAAGATATTATAGACAGCAGACCAGACGAAGTTGAAATACATGCGGTTGAACGAGACCTTGCTGATGTCAAGGAGGAAAGGGATACCCTCTAGGCCATTCAGAAGCACAACATCTGCTGCGCCTTGAGTAACATCACTACTGGTCAACCCACCTCCCATTTGACAACCGACATTGGCTTGAGCTACGGCGATGGCATCGTTGGTGCCGTCACCACAGAAGAGAACGCGCTTGCCTTCTTTTTCCATCAGCGAGGCGACGTAGTCTCGTTTCTCTGGTGGAGTACGTTCACCAACGACGTTGTCAGCTGGAATGCCAACGGATGCTGCGACGGCCTGGACGGCCTTGATTTGATCTCCAGAGACAAGATGAACCGCGATGTTTCGAGATTTGAGCTCGGCGATGACTCGAACTGCTTCAGGGCGGATTTGGGCGGAGAGACCAAAGACAATGAGGGGAACAGAGTCACGGGTTACGACGAGAGTGGTGAGTCCGCCATGTTGAAGTCGCGAAACTTCACTCAGCCCGTCGGCTTGAGTCCATCGAGCGTTTCCAGCTCGGAGAGTTGAGCCCAGATACTCTGCTTCAACTCCAGCACCCGGAACAACTTGGACATTAGCCACTTCCGACATAGCCTTGATGGTCTGTCCATCAAGATGCTTCTCAACAGCGGCTGATACGGGATGCTTGCCTCCTGAGACCAGAGCCTTGGCCAAAGCAAGATTCTCCGCCATATCTCCATCGAGATTCACCTGCTCAGTCACGGCAAGCTCTGCCTCGGTCATTGTGCCAGTCTTGTCAAAGACAACATCGGTAGTCTTGCGAGCTCCCTCAGTGGTATCAGCCGTCTTGATGATGACACCACCTCTGGCTGCGATACCACCAGCGACAACAAGAACCATGGGAACTGCAAGGCCGAGGGCGCAAGGACAGGCGACGGCTAGAGTGGCAACTGCGTATGTAATGGCGTTACCGACACTCTTTCCAGCGCTGTAGTCAAGGATCTCAATACCGCAAGCAATCCAGATAACAATGACGAGGACAGCTACAGTAGCCATGGCAGGCACAAACCAACTAGCGACTTTGTTGGCAAGATCTTGGATCTCTGGTCGAGACTTGGCAGCTTCTTCGACGAGCTGGGCAATATCTGTGACGGTGTTCTTGCCAGGAAGTCGAGTCAACTGAACAGTGACAGTACCATCGCCATTGACAGTGCCAGCAATCAAGTCACTGCCCTTCTGTTTGACGATAGGTAGTGTCTCTCCAGTAAGCATGGACTCATCCACTTCAGTCTTGCCAGAAATTACAACACCATCCGTGGGCACACGAGAATGAGGGAGGACCTTGAAGACATCTCCATACTGGAGCAGACGAGCGTCAATCTCACGGTCACCTTCCTTCTCGACAAGCACAGCTGTCATGTTCGACTTGGATCTGAGCGACACTGCAGAGACAGCTTGGACACGAGCAAAGGCGGCGATGAGTCGACCAACGAGGATCAGAGTGATGAGCATAGTGCTTGTTTCGAAGAACTGCTTCTCATCAAGAGGTTTGCCCGCCATTTCGAAACTGAAAGCAACGACGGAGTAGACATAAGCGGCGGTGATGCTGATGACAACAAGCATGTCCATCTCGATGGTTCGGCTGTACCATAGAGCAGCTAGGGCTGGGCGATAGAACTCTGGGATCGCAATGGCTTGGACAAGTGTACCAAGGACGAGTGAGATAATTCCTGCTGCCTTGCTGTCCACCAGGTTCTCACTCCATGCAACGACTGCAACGGGGATGGTGAGCGCAGCTGCGAGAAGTGTCTTGGTAAGCTGGTCCCAGAGACGCTTTCGACTGTTTTCAAGCTGAGGATCTCCACGGGGTTCAGCAAGGCCATTGCAGTTATCCTTGACCTTTTCCAACAGATCTCGGGCTCCGATGGTAGTAGGCTCATACGACAAACGCACTGTCTTCTTATCCAGAGACTGCACATCTGTTACACCCAAAGGTAGATTCTCATCAAGCTGCTTGCCCTGAGCAGGCGTTGCAAGAACATCGAGGAAGAAATTCCCTCCAATAATCTTGCTGAGCAAGAAACCACTTGCACCAGAGACGAAGCTGAGGACTTCTTCGGTATTGGTGATGGATGTATCAACGTCGAATTCTCCTTTGCCCATGACAAAGTTGACTTGAGCGTTAGACACACCCGTCATAGTACCAAAGATACGGAGCAGTTTATCAGCGCAAGAGGTACAGTCCATACCGCTGACCAAGAACCCAGCTGTCTCGATGTTGGCAGCGTTTTCGACGTCGAGTTGTTTAGTCGCAGACCCAGAGGGCTTAAAGGCGGGGATGACAGGCTCGGGCTTCTTCTTCTTGCTCTTGTTCTTGTGCTTGTGTGTTTTCTTGGTTCCGGTCGGTCGGGTGGTCGAGCAGCATGTTTCTAGGGAAGTCATTCCTTGTTCGATGGCGCTTCGGCAGATGCAGCGGATTTGTTCGAGGTAGCTGCTGTATTGGTTGAAGGCAGCGTCGAGATGGGTACCGCAGGCTGTATCGGTGTTGTGAAGACCTTGTTCGTGTTGGTGGGGTTTCTCGTGAGATCCTATACTGATGTCAGTGCCGTTTGAGGGATGTTAGAAGCTAGCCAGCTTTACCTTGGTGGTCTGGATCACTGTCGCAGGCCTTCTTGCATTCGAGGGCAGCAATGGTGTAGATACACTTTTCTAAACGAGGAGATTGTGTTATTGTGACACGAATGACACCATTTCCCAAGAAGGGGCCTTACCATTGCACTGTTCTTCACTGCCGCAGCAAGTCGAGGTTTGGGAGGTGATGCTACCAACGTCTGAGTGGTCGTCGCCGCAACATCCTCCATGTTGATGGCCGTGACCATCATGGTCGCCATGCTCATGCTCATGGTCGCCGTGATCTTGGCCATGGTCATGTCCGTGATGATCTTCAGCAGCAGATGCATGTCCATGATGGTCTAAGTCGGCGCTGGCAGGCCCAGCTTTATTTCCGCAACAAGATGCACCCATTGTGATGTAAGTGAAGTTTAAAGATAGATAGGGTATCAAGGTATGTACGAGGTTTTCTGGAGAACAAAGCTCATGAAACCAGAAAATATCTTGTTTTTAAATAAATTATTAGTCTGTATCACCGTCCGTGAGTCTCGTGTCTCATCTCATTTCGCTGTTTGTTAGTTGCACCGCGGATGCTCCACTGCCGCACCGCTATAAAGTCTCCGCGCTCCGTTTCCGCGCCGCGTTGGCTAAACCGTTTTGGACTGTGAAACTGACATCAGTCATTTACCGTCATCTACGTCATTGAGTAACCAGCAAACCCTGTTCAAACAGCGGGATAGCATCTTCTTAGGGTTGTTTATAGATCAATCTAATATTGGGTATATTGATGGCAGTCTGTTCCCAGGCTGCAGGTCATAAATCATCATAAATGTCACTAGCGCCTTCATGCTGATATGATCCTTTGCGCCTCCGCTATCGCAGCCCTGACTTGATCAACCGTTCGAAAGCATGCACAAGCAGTCGTCATATCAACTTCCTTTGGACACACTTCCGTCGGATGTTTCGTCGTCGG
Organism: Fusarium austroafricanum; assembly: GCA_012932025.1. Taxonomy (NCBI): domain Eukaryota; kingdom Fungi; phylum Ascomycota; class Sordariomycetes; order Hypocreales; family Nectriaceae; genus Fusarium; species Fusarium austroafricanum. The sequence continues at coordinate 35,997 of JAADJG010000688.1, read as the reverse complement.
TAGAGACTCCGTGTTTGAACAGCTCGTCCCCGTTTCGCAGTTCTCATGGCCTTCGGTATGGAGTTGACTCTGGCGCGCCGCAAGTCCATCGCCCAGTTTCACAAGACAGTCCAACTCTCCCTTGAGACTTGCTTGTAGGAATGCGATGTAACTTGATCCCTCGAGCGTGAGCTCAACCATGTCTCGCACATCTGGCTGCTGGCCGACGACAAGGCGGATCGGTGTACCCGAAGCTGATGACTCGGTTGTTCGCTGCTTTTGCACGTAGAAAAAGTCGCCGTAGGAAGAGCCGATGCTGGATAACAAGGACCCCAACAGATAGACATTCCTTGATGTGCGTGGGCTCTTGATGGACTGAAAGCAGACAGTGCACTCCAAGATAGTCCTTGCTGATGCCAAAGACTTCTTCAAGACTTTGAGAGTTTGGAAAGTCTCGAGGGAGCTTTCTATTTCCGAGAAGTGCTGGTTGACCAGCTCGATGCAAGAGCACTTCTGCGAAGATTGAATTGGAGTTGCTACACCCTCGGTGCTCTGAGTCGGCGGCGTCAAGATGTCCGTCGGCCTTTCACTACCTGCAACGGACCCATACATATTCCCTTGGTCCTGCTGCATATTTGCGCCGTTGTTGAACAAATCAGGCGGTAGTGGTTCGCGTCCTTGAGCATTGTCTTCTGTCGAAAAGTCCATGTTGAAAGACGGCATCGGCGTACTCAAATCATCAAGAAACTGATCCATAATCCCAGCAAAGTTCCCTGTATCCATGACCTCGGGCGACATACTCGCCGCACTCACCGCAGCACCGCCATTAGATCTATAGCCCAGCGGCTGTCCTCTCCTAGGTCTCCCTATCGTCCTCATGGGCGAGTACTCGCACGTCAGCGCAAAGTGAGAACATCGTTCGCACAGGGGAGTATGTCTCGAACATCGGACCTTTCGCTTCCCTTAACAGAACACGTCATCAGCTGATGGGGGCAGCACAAAGGAAGGACAAAAGACTCACGGCACGGGTCGCAGGCGCGGTGCTGGCTCTTGTCACTTATACTTCGAAGGTCCATGCCTACTAAGCAGAGCTGGAGGTGTCGAGTGATATGGTCTTGGGTGGGTTTCGAGCGATAGGTGCGGCCATCAAGGTTCTCTGCCTCGGTAGTGCCAAGGGGAAAAGCGAAACAACCATGACCGCGGGGCGGCGCGGAGGGTTTTGTGAATCATGATTGGCTGGAGACTTTTCTAGAGCCATGCTTTATGGGGGTCAGCCGGTGTAAGTTGCTTACCCTAGACAATGTATTTTGACTCGAGATTTTCAGTCATGAGAAAAACTACTGATCTTGTGCCTGTTATATCTTGAAATTTACATCCTGACTAATAAAAAGAAGATAACCAGAGGCATATATGCCATGCGGCTTGTCCATAAAAGGTGCAAATAGCTCACAACATTTCTATTTACTAATTACTTATCCTTCGTTTTGTTTTAATCAAGCTTCAAAAGATATGACTTTTTCCTTTGTTTTAGGAAATCCCTCATATCGTTTGCCACAGTAAGCCAATTTCATACTTCAATCTAAAACAACTGAACTCTATAAGGCTGCATGTTATTAATTAATCCTGCTCTGTAGCATATTCCCCATCGACTTTCTTGCGTGCCATGGCTTATTTCGGAGTACAAGTTTTTCCCAAACTCCGATTATGCTTATGTCAGTGACAGAAAGCGGGGCTGTATTTCTTCCGAAAAACCCAGAGGATGACGCCAAGATGTAACGACCCTGTTGTCGGACTGGCGCAATATACAGTGTTTCCGTCGCTTCCGATACGAAAATCACATGCAAAATGTGAACCTAGGCAATGGGGAGCAATAGCATCCCTGAAGGCATTCACACTCTCCAGTATCCTAACTGCGTCTTGTAGTATTGATGTATCTGAGATCTCTAGTATACCAAACTTACTATTAAGTGATATAAGAAATGTCTTTAATAAAAGACCTTTTATTAATTAATTTGTGCTTATGTGAACAATCTTACGTATGATGCCCGCCCTTCTTTATCGCTTCACTTGTGATTGTATCTTGGTGAGGGGTGCAAATCCTTCTGCATCCTTCGGGAGTTTGGACAACGCATTGCCTGAATATCATATGAACAGCTCTTGCAAATCGGATAGTAATGAGACTGAGTAAGCCCCGAGTACTTGAGAGTCGAACTAATACAAATAAGAAGCCTGCCTTCGTTTTTAGTGTGGGAGAAGAGCAGCAGCATCTAATACACCTATTCACTAATACACCCACCAATCCATCCCTCAATACACTAATTACCCAACAGACTCCTCATTCGCAATGGCATATCCTACAAATTTCAAACTTATTATTGCTGGCGGCGGCATCGCTGGTCTTTCACTTGCAATTATGCTGGAAAAGTTTGACCTCGACTACATCCTCCTTGAAGCATACTCAGATATCGCCCCTGCCGTTGGAGCCAGTATCGGCATGTTCCCCAACGGACTGCGTGTCCTTGACCAATTAGGCTGTTATCAGCCTATCAGGGATGTCTATGGTGACGAGGTGCCAGTCAATTTTCTTTGCACTCGCAACGAAAATGGAAGTATTCGTAATAGCCTCAACGGAGTCTTTAATCATCTCGAAAAACGGTAAGCCAGATCTCTGTATTATTGCCTTCAACTAACGACTCTAACTATAATAACCACGGCTACGGAATGTTCTTTTTCGATCGTCAAAAGCTCCTTCAAATCCTATACGACTGTATTCAGCACAAAGAAAGAATCCATCTTAATAAGAGAGTAACAAAGGTCAAATTAATTGAAAAGGGTGTCCAAGCGACCTGTGCCGATGGTACAGCCGTTCACAGCACTATCCTCGTAGGAGCAGATGGCCTTCACAGCCAAGTCCGCAAATCCATGCATCAGCTGGGCCACTCACTTGAACCTGGTTACTTTGACACTGACGAAGAAGACAACGTTCCGTGTCACTACATCTGTGGCTTTGGTATCTCCCAAGATGTGCCAGGTTGGCCTGTTGGGCACCAGTGCATGGTGACTGGCAGAGGGCGCTCTCAGCTCGTCGTCTCGGGCCCTGAGAACAGGGTCTACTGGTTCATGTTTGAGAAGCTCCCCGAGACGAAGTGCGGCAAGGGCATTCCTCGATACAACAAGCAAGACGAAGCAGAATTCGTGAAGCGGAACCAGAGTGTTCGTATCACCCCCGAAATAACATTTGGCCAAGTCTATGCCAACGCAATTTCGTCTACTTTGACGCCCCTGCATGAGGTAGTCCGCAAGAAGTGGTTTTTCAAGAGGATCATTACTCTTGGCGACTCTGCACACAAGCCTAACCCGATTGGAGGTCAAGGTACAAATGGAGCTATTGAATCATGTCCCGAACTGATCAATGGTCTAATGCGGCTTAAGGATACACGAGACAATGGCTTGTCTAATCTTTCCAACAACGACATTACCAAGGTGTTTAGTCAAGTTCAGTCAGCAAGACATGACCGAGCTAAAGCCATCGTCCGTCGGGCTTATCTGATGCAGATCCTCTTCGCCAATGAATACCCAATCGTATCAAAACTTTGGGGCTTACTAGGATCGTCGCCTAGCGGAGAGGGTACGCTGAACGCTTCCGGCTTCATCTTTCTTGGTGGAACGACGATAAAACAACTTCCAGTTATCTATCGACCTCGGGCGATTCCCTTTTACGACGAACGTCCAGCCAAGCCAATAAACGAGTGGATTTCCAGTATTGTTCAATGTGGATTCATCTGCGCCATGGGTCTTGCGGTCCTTGCAACTACAAAAGCAATCCGTCTTCCTTTCGGTACTTGGGCCCAATCTTCTGTTCATATAAGCTGGTTTGGAGAGACTGTTGCGACAAGAGTGTTGAACTCGCTGGTGACTTTATTCAAGGTGCCAATGCATGACCAGAACCCTTCAGCACGGGTGCACTTGTCCAACAGCCTGCCCCAGCTCATCTCGCCTCTTCTAGTCTATGCCATTGAAGGTCATCGGCTTGGAAACCAGGGTACTCCTCTGGCTGCACCCTGGCTATTTTCCATAGCTATGCAAGTTCAGGGCATTGCTCGTGCAGCGCCTATCTATGCAATTCTTACCTCTTTGTTTGGATTTGAGAATGGTCCCAGCCGCGCTGTTCCTTTGCAGGTTGCCCAGTCACTCATCCCTGCCATCACCATCGGCTTCCTTATCCCGACCATTATGATGTTGCTGCCTACTCCTAAGATTCATGCCTGGCAGAACTGGTGTGCTCTTTGGCAATTTGCACCACTTCTGTTCAATCTGCTCGTTACCGGTATTTCTGCGGGTATCAAGAAATGGAAGTGCGAAGAAAAGCGAGATGGGAAAGTTGACATGAGTCGTTATGAGACCAAGGATGTTAGCACACTGCAGTCAGTATACATGCTTGCATTTGCTGTCCAAGCTTTGGCGCACATTACATCTCTGGCTTACGGATGGAGCCATCCGGATGTTTCCCTCTTCGATACGTTCCTGGGCCTTCCAAACATTTTCCAGGCTGAATGGTCGCTGTCGTCAGTGGCTGTACAAATAGCAACATTTTTCAAGTACGACATGGCAATCGGGGTACTTGGATATCTCGGAAGTCAACTATATTCAATCTGGGACCTGCGGCGTCTTGGTTACATCAGGACCAGCGAGGTAGTCATTGCTGGTATTGCGATTCTGGCTGGGCAGGTAATTGTTGGACCAGGAGCTACATGGGCTGGACTGTGGTATTGGCGAGAGCGAAAGATTGCCACTGTTGGCGTGTAAAGGCGGTTAGAAAGGAGGCTGCGTGGTATTATAAATTACATGTGCGAGTATAGAACCGAGATAGAAGCATAGATAGATTGCATAACAATGGCCAACATCTTCCCTCCTTCAGCGCATTCAGTAGGGCATCACTTTAAATAATAGTGTCCGATTGGTTACTCCAGTTAGACTTAGCGAGTGCGATGGTGGGCTGTGCCGTTAGCCGCCTTCGATTCAGGGACCAATATCCATGACGTCAAAACTCTGATCCCATGATCGCGTATCTATCTCTAGATCTTGTTATTTCCATGACACGTCTATCAATTCTCTTTATTAACCCATTGTTTCAACTGTGATTTCAACGTTTCTGTTTAGAAGAATGAATCAACCAGAACAACAATCCAATACCTTGGCACCACCACCAGAATTATCAGAAACACCACCCGAAATACCACCTTTCTCTCAAAGATCAATGGCTGACGTCGGCACCGAATCCGGAAATCTTTTCCGCCTTAAAGACGTACTCTCCTATTTCGCTGCTGTCAAAGGCGATCTCTCCAACGTCACTGCCCCTCCTTTTATCCTCGCCCCCAGATCCGCCATTGAGATTCCAGCTGCCTGGGCCTGTCATCATGACCTCTTCCTTCAACCTGCCGATGAACCTGATGCTGGAGTAAGAGCCTTATTACTGGCCAAAAACTACGTATGCAGTCTTAAACAGCTCGTCAGCGCAGATTCGGCAGATGCGAGCAAGAAACCATTGAACCCATTCCTGGGTGAACTATTCCTCGGATCCTTTTCAGACAAGGGCGGCTCACAATCACAATTAATTATTGAGCAAGTATCACATCACCCACCTGTCACAGCTTGCTCAATATCCAACGAAGAACGTGGCATGTCATCTATTGGGTTCGTGGGTCAAGAAACTTCATTTAGCCTTGTCAACGGAGTTGCAGTACGACCAACAGGATGTGCTATCATTAAAGATGACAAACATAATGAGCAAAGTCTCATGACCATGCCGACAATTTTGGTCAAGGGCGTAACGACTGGGAATCCATATCCAGAACTCGACGGCCCAGCCTACATCACCAGCACGAGCAGATATTTAACCAAGATCAACTTTCATGGCAAAGGAAGATTTGGATTTGGTCAGAAGAACCAGGTGTTTGCCGAAGTGTTTGCCCCAAATGACAGAGATCATCCACTCTACCGAATTACCGGGCAATGGACTGGTGAATTGACCATTCAAGACTCTTCAAAAAACACCCTCGAGGAGTTCCATGTTGACCGGGTCCCAATCTCACCATTGAAGGTTGCGCCTATAGAAGAGCAAACACCTTGGGAGTCACGTCGAGCTTGGGGGAAGGTTACTCAAGCCATCAAACAACAGAATTTCGAAAAAGTATACGCCCATAAAAGTGCACTTGAAGCATCACAAAGAAGGAGACGATTGGAAGAGGAGAGAAAGGGCGATGAATGGAAACGACTATTTTTCACTCAGTCTCCAAAGGGCGATGAAACGATCGAGTCTTTGGTTAAAATGGTCCCTGAAAAGCCTGAGTCTCTCGACTTCACTAAGATGAATGGGGCTTGGAGATTTATTGGACTTGACAGGGCAAAAGAGGTGAAGAATAAGTTGAACGGTGACGCATTGCCATGAAGTGAAGGTCGGGAGACGAATAAAGGATATAGATTATTGTATATATTCTAAGCAAGCTAAATAAAATAGTCACACAAGTAGATAAATGCGTTTGGATCTAATTCGTAAAATCTGGACATTCTAAGCAATTGACAAATGAAATCATACCCTTCCACAGTCAATCCTCTCAGATGTTGATGGAGGAACAACTAGATACATTCATTAGTACAACAGGAAGCCATGGAATGAGCTTAGTGAATCAGATTGAAGCGACTTCTCACGATGAGCTTTGAAGTTGTGATGAAATTAGCATTTACTGGTTCAAGTTCCCAAAAGTTGTCAGAGCTCAAGTTTGAAGTAATAATGATATCTCAATTCTATGACTTTATAGTAAAACATGGCTAGTCTATGACAAAAGAAAGTCCTTATGTATATCAGGAGAAGTATTGTACAGTAAAAGATTGAACCTCCTATTAGCCTTATGACGCTTGTTTCTCCTCATTCCGTTCCCCTCCACTCGCGTGAGTGAATAATTGCTTGACATTCATATTTGCGAATTGTAGTAGCGCAATTGATCGCCGCAGCGGAATGCCTTTGCTCGGCATGCATATGTAGAGCTTCGACGTCTGTGACTCATCTGGGTAGAACTTCTTGAAATATGCTGCTTTGCCTGTCACAGGCACAGACTGGATCATCTGGTTATAACCCCGCTTCCACATCTGGGACATGAATTTCGATTGTCCCGTAACTTCTTGAACTTCATCAAGTGGCTCAATTCCCAAGGTCATGTAGCTTATTTCCGAGTTCTTCAATAGCTCCATGGCAGTGACGATGAGAAGGTCTGTAATTCCGCGAGGGGCATCTTGGGATGCAATACATGGATCAAGGTGATAGCCGCTTTGTGCGCCGAGTTCGCGCAGTGTTGCAAGTCCGTTGATTTGGCCATTGGAATCTGTTGTGTATAAAAAGATTGTTGATTCGGGATATGAGAAGAGGTCGTAGACTGTTACAAAGGCCTGTGAACTGCCGCATTTCTCGTTTCTTTGTTGTCGCCAGTCATCGTAGAGCCTTTGCAACTTATTCTCCAGTTCAGAATCGGCTTCATTGATGCTTGGGCAGTAGAGATGTATCGACAGACCTCCACGTTTGGGGTCAAGTAGCTGTTTGTTCTGGGCGAGCATTCGCTTTCCTGCCTTCTTCTGAAGCACTTTGTTCGTAAGGGGGTTGAAAACCGTTTCGTGACCGAAATGCATGGTTGCCCAACCTTGCTCTTGAGCATACTTGGCAAAGTCCTCGCTGATTCCGAGAAAAGCAAGAGAGAGACCACGCGCCCAGCGGAAATGACGAAGCTCACTGAATAGTGGCTTCAGACACTCCTGGGGGCATAGCGGATCGCCCGCAACGACAACTGTCCTGGCTTGAATCTTGTAGATCAACGACCCATAGCCATTCTGGCTGACAAAGACTTTGTAGGCAGGATCGAGGATACCCATGTGTGAGGTTCGTGCGTAGTATCGATAGGCGTGGTCGAATGCGGCTTGGGTAGTTGTGTTGTTGAAGTTCTTTCTCAGGCGGTCTCTTTGCAAGTCTCTTTGCAATGACTGGAAACAGTGGATATGTGACATGTTTTTGGCGGCATCATAAGTCCTTGCGATGAGGCCCTCATCCGGGACAGTAGTCGAGGGAGCGGTAGAGAGTGATCGGGTCGAAACATCGGTTTCAGAGCAGCTGTGCGTGTATGCAGACGATGCTGATGAGTCCATGTTGGAGCCCATTAGCTCGTGTGCTTCCATGCTTGAGATGTAGATTTGAGGCGTTGCAGACATTGGGACTGATGTTTTGTACAGAGAGTAAGAAATTATAATATTATGCCTCAATTCTTAGGGAGCTATGAGTCAATTGCCAGGGCTTTTTGTTTTATATACCGGTGCTAATACCGCCCGCCAAATGACGGCATATGAGCCGGCACCCATGCGTGTGGCTGTGTCTGGAAACAACGCATGCTTCAGCATTCATCGTTGTGAACCTATTACCTTTGAATTAGGGCTTAGACTTGCTGCTTCGTATCGCTCGTGTCAAACTGCTACGGAGGCTCAGACATTCTGCAATCTCGGTGTTATGATTTTCTGGTTATTAGTGGCTTAAAGGTTCAGCTTATGCCAAAGTGTACGACGCGACCAATTAGAGTCGCAGCACGCGTGGCCCATTCGTGCCGAATTACCCGATCTTCTGGGGCATAGGGTGACATACGGACACTAAAGTCCCCCCGCTGGCGATCAATGTAAGGCGCAAACAACGCCTTATAGTGGCTGATTAATGCCCTGAGCGCCCTATACGGTAGCATTAAGAGTTAGTGGCTGGGTTACTCCATACAAGAAAACAAGATTACCCGTGGACCCCGACGCGTCAGCCGCCTTCTACAGTACTACCTAGTGCTGTATGTATAATTAACCAAGTCACCAAATACGGAAGACATTCGCATCACCCAGTCACTGCTTCAAATTTGACGAGTCAACCAATCGCCATTGTTGCGATGCACAGCCTGCTCCGCAAGCCATCAGCCCAATGGCTTCAGCCGCAGTGACAAGTAAGTCTCCACTTCGGTACATCCAGCTGATCCCAGGCACGCAGTCAACCTTCTCAGAAGCCTCTGCAAGTAAGAGGAAATGAGTCTGTCACAAGCATCAAAGTCCCAAAATCTTACTGGCTTGCGTCACAGATGCCGCGCAAGACGTCGAAAACAGTATCGTCCGATTTCAGGCCATTCCTACCGATGACGACCGAACCAGGCTGCAGAAGCAGAAGGGTGCCCAACATAATACTCAATCCGTCATTAAACTCACCGCGGAGTTGGACGAAGCTGACCCGAAGCGTCGTGGGAAGAGCATTGTTTCTGGGCTTGCTACTCTGCTCTGAGTAATTTAGTAGTTTATTCCCGTTGTGGGTACCTTCATTCAGCCCAACCCTGATCTCGTTACGCTTATTTGTGGTGCGGTGGTGCGGGTGACGTTTCTAGTAAGCGGCATTCTTTATCTGAACCCACCAATACGGAGTATATCCCATGGAACTAGCAGAGCGTGCGGCACTTGTGCTAATGGGTACTTCGAATCCTTTGTGGAGCTCCTGACCGGGTTTGGTATCCATTTTCACTGAATCTGCCGGGTTACGAGAGTCTATTTTTTTTTTAAGTTTCATACGGAGTACCCCGTTGTTGTGAACGGATAGATACAATAGTCCGTCGTCCACGTCAATTATATGCTTATTTTCTTTCTTCTTCGACGTAGCCTTATCAGACTTGAGATCAATTAGGGTAACACAACTATGAGGAAAATCAGAAGACCTGGACAGTTTGCTAATTTCTAGATATTTAACGCCAGCATCTAAATAGGAAGTAAATTACACGCCAAAATGAACATAAGGAACCCTGGGTAATGCAATGGCCTGGTCTCGTCGTCATTGCAAATAATAATATCTCTCGGCAATTTGTCGTGCCTTCGATCTCCGTCACTTACACTCCCGCTGTATGTCTCGTCTTCTACTAAAGGACATTCGACCCCTGATACCGAGTTTATTGGCATATTGAGCTAACGATCTCGGAGTTGTCGAGTTGCGTTGTGCAGCCCCCCGACATACCGATTCATCTGACATCGATCCATCCTTCATACCTTCATACGTAATCCTCTCCATATCTACACACAGTTCATCATTAACCTCCCATAGGGTACCAATGACGTGACGAAAGCCCGCCAACTGGCAAGCGCTAATCAGATGGATACTTTTATCGACGAATCTCTTGTCCTTAATCCGGCCGGCTCCACACGCAGAGAGGTAAGCAAGAAAAGGCGAACGCTTACGGAGTTTCATCTCGAGAAGATTAGCTACTGTAAGCGAGTTTTCCTTTCCATCCTCCAGAAGCAGAAGGCTTCTCATTGGATTTTGACCATCTATATGGCCATGGCCAGCGAAATGAAATACCTTACATTGCGGCAAGTGTGCCACGATGTTATGTTTGTGCTGTCCTGGCTCAATAGGTTCTAGATGCATCGTTTTGACCAAGTCGCGGATTATCTCTATCTCTCTGGCTGCAAAAGGAAGACTGGTCTGTTCTGGCGTATGCTCCATAGCGACGAGAAGCGCCCGGGCCGGGGCTGGCGATGCAGCTTCTCCATGAGGGCGTCGTCGGCTCTGTATGATTGTCTTGATAGATGAGCTGTACGACGATATGACCCTATCCAACACGCTGGCAGATTCAGCGGACACATCGTCGTGGCGCCCAGCGGCATGAAGTGGGAACTTGGTCATGGTGTCCGTAGCAACCCACCATATGCGCGGCCACTTCTCGAGCGACGGGTTGTGACGGTGAGTGAAGCCCAAAGCGTCCCGAATCGGATGGGCAACCGCGTCCCAAAACCATTCCAGGGTTTCGGTTTTGCCAAGGTCACAATTCCTCGCTCTTTTCTCCATATCCTTGGGCAACTGCACGGAACGTATCTGGTGCTGCTCCACGAGTATGGCATCGCAGCGGCACTCACTGGTATTTACGACGACGATGGGACCGCACATCGCAGCAGCCCTCAATTCTGCTTCGCTCGGAGCAGCCAAGAAGTACTCGAACCCGGGGTGTCTTTGAATCCCAGCAATCAGCTCATCGAGTTTGTTGCCTGCTGATTAGAACCGATGTGTTCGTCCGAGTGAAAGGTGTTACGCGCAACCGGAGGGTCCAGCTCGTCTCGAAGGCCGACAAATCGCTTTGCAAGTTCGGGGCACCTGGCCTGTAGCTCTATAATATCCGTCCGCATCTCCTCGAGCGCTGCCGATTTTGGCAAGAGATTGACGGCAACTTCTAAAGCGTCGCATACCTGTTGCCAGTCCGACCTAGTGGCACAGATCTGAAGAACTGCTATACCACCCGCTATGTGATCGATGGTAAGGGAGTTTGGCTCGCGGATGGCTGATTGGAACCGAGAGAGGGCCCCTTCGTAGTCTGCAGATGCGCCCGTTATCGAATACCTGTGGTCGAGGCCAGTGCCGAGATTGATGAGAAACCTAGCCCTATCGGGGTGACTCTTTGGCGTCGAGTCGACCGCTTCTTGCAAAACTCGGATAGCCTCGTCAAGGTCGGTCGTCGCCTTTAATCTTGTGTATCTTTCCAAGAGCCAAATCCCGAGGTTATTCAGATATCCAGGTCTTTTTGTGTAGACACTAGGTAATGCATTAACTGCTTTACTAGCCGCTTCAATAATATCCCTGAGATCTGACACCAAGCCCTTGCCCCCCTGGAGTATCTGTCTCCTAGTTAAATTGCAAGGCCGTTTAGATGTATTGCCCTATTAAGCCCCCACTATCAGACGAACAACCCTTACGACATTTTATTGACGGCTTGGAAGGATCAGGCGAGTGAGTGCTCCAGGCCCGTATGCGCAATGTACGCAATCTATGAGAGTGATGAACGATAATGGCAAGCTGAGTGAGGTCATCGTTTAGGGCCTCTTGAGAAAGGGTGATGTACTTGAGGCATGCAGGAAGAGCAAAACCGAACCACTGTTTGCAGATTGTGAGGCGGCCTAAATCCTCGTGAAAAAAAGATGAGTCAAGTTGGTCAAAGATCTGTCTTAGAGTCTCGGGAGGCAACCGTAGAAGTGACATTGCCAAAGTTGAGCAACATGAGTTGAGATAAGCTGCTGCGATAGTGAGTATAACGCCTATGACGCCTATGAAGAGCAATGCGCGACTTTTGTCCACAAAGTGATCTGTTCCGCCCATCACCAACTGCTTCGTTAACAGTACTCTGCACATCACGTTGGATCCACCTGTCGAAGACCGGGCAACCCGCTCAGAATCCTGCCTCCACCAACTTAACAAGCTTGATTACTCAATATCTAACTTCTACCATCGTGTCCCTTCCGAGGCAATCATCACGGATACACCCTGCACCATCATCTTCTGGCTTTCTCTTTTTGTCCACATTCCTTTTCATCCTTTCTTAACCCCATAACTCGGCAACCTTTTCCAGAACTGTTATCTCCAGCTCAGTACACAAAATGGAAAGACCAAGCGACTCATGGCATGGTTTTGCGAGCCTAGAACCAGAATCGGATAAATATAAGAGAATTCAGCTCCTGCTCTCTTCGGCCAACTTTGAATATCTGAAAACGTGCGGGATAGCATCACGCAGAAGACATCAACCAGACTTGTCTCCGAATGTTTCGTGTAGCATCGATCTGACTCGTTTCACATCCGGGTTCAACAATCTTGTCCTGGAACTTGCATTTTCGGACAATGTCTACTGGGTCGCTAGAATTCCTCATCAAGCCCTTGATGACAAAGATAAAACATCATTGCTCAGTGAAATTGCTACAATGAGGATTATCCAACAGAATACTACTATCCTGATTCCTCGAATTTTCGACTTTGAGATATCTGCGGACCAGTCCTTTGGCTACCCTTATATGTTTATGGAGCATCGTGGCCACTCCCTCCCGAATAACCTGGCGATAACCATACCTTCCGAACATCACCCCAAAGTAGCCAAGCAACTCGCAAGCGTCTTTGCAGAACTTCAGAACCTGACCTTCAGCCGCATTGGGCGCCTTTGGTGCGGAGAGCATGCTGATCAGCCCGTCGAGGTCATAGCCATGGAATGGCACGCTACACCTGGCCCTCTGGATACATCACTTGAATATTTCTACAGTCAGAAACAGGCAGAAAATCGGGAAGCAATGGCCTTGCATCCGGATGACCCAGACTGGCTGACAGCATGTTGGGTACTGAAAACAGGTCTTACCCACATGGTCGTTGAGGATAGGGTCCGAGACCCATTCCCGCTCTGTCACCTCGACCTGCATTATGGCAACATGCTTTTTGACAAAGAGTACAACCTGACCGGGATTGTTGATTGGAGTAGTGCCCAAGCTGCTCCTCTCGAGCAGTTGTCTGTTTCTCCAGAATTTGCCACCTTCCCGGCGTTATCAGACGAGGAGAATCAACCCAGGATCAACCTCAAAAATCTTGTTGTGGAATCCATCAAAGAGATAGAGAGAGTTCAAGAAAGGAGGCCGCCTCTTGATAACCCAGATGTGGGCATCACACTGCAGTCGAATCTCACACCCCTTTCCTTCTATATGGCTTCTAAGAGTGCCGAGATTACCTACCGTCAGTACATGTCTTCGCCAAGAGGAAGTATTTTTGCTGGGAAGATGGTTGCAAAGCTTATCTACGAGGAGAGTGTTACTTGGGAGCAACTGAAAGAGGTGTACGGGGCTATGCCGCTTTTCTAGTCACGAGTAGCCCTCTTCCTACTTAATCTGTATATAAATGTTGTTTTGCAATATTAACACTGTTGTGGATTGGCGTGATGGCATTACTGACGATGCAAATTATGTCATTGATGTCTATGGGGATCAATAGCTCTTGCTGGGACTCGATTATCATTCTACAAGCTCTAGTCACCTACGTCTTTCGTATATGCAGTTCTCATATTCAAATAGAAACAATAGAAAAGCAGAGGTGAATCTAATGCAAAACTTTGCAATATATAGGGACATTTAAACTGCGTAGTAGTAAGCTATTTACTTGCCAGACACAGCACGATACATCCGTTGCTATCTGTAGGCAGGAGTGTAAACCTATATATACTAGATAGATCGATTGTTTTCCATCAACCATGCCGACCTTGATTAATTGTTTAAGATCAGACAGAAAAGACTGGTTGGTATTTAAAATTAATCCACGTGGTACGGAATGGGACAAGTCTGACTGGTGGTGCTGAGGTAAATTTCGATCTGGGAATACCGGAGGTTGAGGTCGAAGTCAAAACGACAGGCAAGGTTAAGATCATGACGCATAGGTTTTACTTTTGTCTTGCAAGAAATCTCGTTAGCCCTGGCAGATATCGTCCTCATTACTAGATCACTTTAGGGGTTATTGCACGATCTAATACGCGGCGCAGCCACCAGACGTCGCTAGGTCAGCAGTCTTATCGACCGAGAAATCGGACTCTGCATGAGTCGAGGCCTTCCACCATCGCCTTGTACTAGAGATAGTGTTCGCAAGGTTGCTGCTAATGAGAATCTGCCACGCGGTTTTGATAGAAGACTTTGAGCGGTCCGACAGCCGAGGAGGTGGAGACAAGACAAGGGACTAACAGGGGAACAAACAAATCATTGGTAGCATGAAGAAACGGCCAAGGGTCAATATGCCGTGTACTTTGACATTGTCTTCTTGAATCGTGACTTGACGGTCTAGCGACTTATTTGTCGGCCCTGATGACGGACTTTAAAAGGCCGGCCTTGCTCAGGATTGTCATCGTCAGACTGTAGAAGTAGGGTCTTGTGGAGTACCACCGCTTTGTTGTTGAAGAGATTGAACTTAAATGCCTCTCTGTAGTGCGGTATCGACTTGTCCAGTGACCAATTGCTCGCCAACTGAGCGTCTCGCTCCGGGTCCAGACTCCCATTCTCGCTCAACGCCCTACTCTTATTGCCTAGGCGCCTACAAACCAAGCGAACCCTCTATTAGACGTGCCTTTAGAAAGGCAAAAGAAGAAGGCAGTGCCGGCAATATCTGTATAAAGGCAAGAGCAGTTACAGACCCTCTAACCTGTCGACCAATGTCTGGCGAGTCAAGGCGGCTGTCTTTGGCTGCAGCCTGATCGTACTGATCAGCAATTTTAATTACCCGAGCGAGATGGATGATGACTTCGTCTAATGGGTTAAAGAGGAGCTAAGTCGGCTAGAGGAGCTAGCTAAAGCCCTTAGTAAGGGGAATCTTCTGTTATATGGGATCCTGTTCCTTAATGCTATATTATAAGTTATAGTATAATTATAGCTTTATTATAATAATATTAAGTTAAATTATTTTAGTAAATATATTAAAGCTTTTTATATCCCTTAAAAGGAGGCAAAAAAGTTATATTTTAACTTTTTCTTATTAGCAATTTGCTATAGCAACTAGTTAGGCATTATAGTATAACATCTAAATTGTAAATAAGAAGTGTAATTTGCAGTTAAGACCTGTGGCTGAGACCTTATATGACTATACAGAATCTAGGATGCTTAGACCTGAGTTACCATCAATCCGACGAATTGGGCTCTTGAACCGACCAGTGTCGGGCCTGTATTCCCGACCAGAGGATGTTGACAAATATTGCGAAAGTAGAAACACCGAGGAACCCGAAAGCCAGAGTCGGACAAATCACGAGGGTCAGCATATTGTAGGAGTCGCTGTGTCAATAGTTTATTTAATGAAGGTGTCGACTAGGTTTTAGTAGTACGAGAGAGATGAAAAGGGCTTCACTCCATCACTCAGGCTTCCTCCCCCAGATGAAGTAGATCGGCAAGTACAGGTGAATCGACGGGTCTTTGAGGTCCTTCCTGACCTTGGCCACGTATACCTGGATCTCCTCCTCCGTCCAGCCAAGCACAGTCGAGAAGACCCTAGGCGTGTACGATTCCACGGCCTGAATCTGCTGAATAGCTTGATATCTGCCCATCTCCTTGAGTTTCGGATCCTTGGGCCAAGCGCCAATGGGCATCTTGCCATCTCATATCAGCAACGACAAGATATTCAGAGTGGGATGACGACTTACCTTGCGAACCTCCTGCTGCACGTCCACGAATCCTGCCTTCTCCATCTTCTTCTTCCAATTAACAGCACCCTCAAGAGACTTCCCGAACTTGGCCGAGCCTTCCAGCAGGATCTTGAGCCAGCTCTGGGCGTTCTCGGCCTTGCCAGCAGTGCCGTCGTCGGAGAGCCAATGCGGGTACGCCGCCTGGAACTCGATGTACCCGCCCGGTGCGAGGTGGCGGAAGGCGCGCCGGAAGAGGTCGTCATCGTTACTGATGCATCCCTCGAGCTCTCGCGCGTGGATGAAGTCGAAGGGCTTGGTATATAGCCACTCAGCTTCGAAGTCGTCAACCTCGAAGAAGCAGTTTGGAGGGGTCCTGATTTTGTGGATTATTACGTGGAGCTGGACAGAAGCAGGAAGAAGGTCTACCATTTTGGCTGTATGGGACTGAGATCCGTTCCAATCACCTCTGCGGATGGATATTCACTGCATTCATGTCAGCAAGACGATCATGCCAGCTTTGATCGGGGAGACATACTCGGCAAAGTCCATGGCCCAGATACCAGTGCCGGTGCCGAGGTCAAGGACACGATGGGGTCCAGGGGGGATTGGAGCTAGGAAGAGCTTGCCGCCGAGCAACAGGCTGTACAGGTGGTGTACGAGATCCATCCGGTCTTGCTCTTTGTCATCGTTTGGCTGTTGCACCTTAGCTGAATTTCTTACTGACACCTACTATAGGGGACATACAAGTAGATAGGTGCCCGCACGGAAGGCATGGTAGCGACGTCCATTCTAACTGGCGTAAGCAACTGATGACGAACTGGTATTCTCGCTGATACTCACCTCGTATCTGTATCACCAGAGCAGGTGCTGGTTAGAGAAGTCACCGAGGACAACGACTACTTGGCGCACATACTTGTAGTTTATGATGCTCGATGCCAATGAGGTTTGATAACTGCGCGAGTCTTCTCTAGTGGAATGATGAGCGCTCGACTCGGAATTGCGCATCTATGGACTTACGAGACAGCATAGGCGGAATCATCGTCGGGAAGATTATCCTAGAGGGGAATGTCAGCCAGTTGACAAATGGGGAAAATGACATAACTCACATCTGCCTCTAGAGGCTGCTCAGCTAGGGCCTCCTGTAACGGCGGCGTCGGGGATTTAGACTTCTGTCGCTCTTCTGCACACATTGTCAAAGCGGGCGGCTTGGGACAGAAATGAAGGGTGGCAGCGGTCGAAAGGGCAGTGAATGGGATCATCACACATTTAACAGCGGTAGAGCCTGTGGGACGCTTCATGGCGCGAGCCAATAAAAGCAAGATAAGAAGTACTTCGGTTTTTGAAGGTATTCTACGGCTTTGAGAAGTACTCTTTAGCAACCTTGAGCTTGTGCAGACAGGGGTTCCCCTCCCACTATTCTTCTTCGGTGCTTATACGTATGACAGCCTGTTCTCGGGCCGCTCCTAGGGCAAATGGGGGCCAGAGCCGGGCCCCCCGCCCCTGGAGCCGAAGCGTTCGTTAGGCATTAAGCCTGTTACGCCCGCTTCGTGTAGTATCAGCCAAGACACAAGAGCAATTTAATCCCCGCTGTTTGGGCGTACGGCAAAGGCGGCAATTCTGAATGGCTAGAGGTGGCTTCTCGAGCTTGGCAACGCCAAAGGCTTTGAAAGTAGTAGGGGAGGCTTTGTTGAACGAACAGGTGCTGGGGTCTCATGTGCAAGCAGGGATACTTTAAGATTACAACCGAAATAGTAAAACCTCTGAGGGGCAGAATTTAACAATACACCATGAATTGCACATAACGTATCCAAAGACACAACTCTTGATCGTACAGTAATTACACCTTGGTGTTAGCTAAAGAGCGGATTGTCTGCCATAAACTCCTCAATTTTCCATATTAGCAAGTTTTGGCCGTGGAAGCCTTGCTGGAGATAGAAAAGTCGATCCGTTCCTCCAATATAAGAGGGAGCGCCAGGAGAAAAAAGGGCAGCAGTGCCTTTAAGAGGCTTTATAGGACAGATAAATTAATTCGCAACAATTTGCATACTTCTTTAACTTTTCACGTACTACCAATTTATAACCCGCTAACCCAGAAGTTATTATTATGTTAGTGCTATTACTTTAATAGATAAGCGCTAAATACGGGCAGTTATTTCAACAGGCCGGAGATAATTGCTGTCTGATCTGACATGCTAACTACAACTAAATGGCTATTTAAGATCGTAGCAGAACGATCCGACCCGATCGCGCTAACCTGAAGTTCCGTATAAGTATTTTATGTATTAATAAACCTGCCCAAATTTATAAAGATCTATCTGACCGACACAGCCCTGAGCGGCAGCGATTGGATTTAATAGGATGGCATAGGGTAGACGGCACGTTTCCCTAGGCTTAGTAGCAAACGACCCCGCATTATGTGTTAATCGGGAGAGTTTAGCGGGTCCGTGGACCCGACTGAAAAGTCCGCCCGATCGGCATGAGAAATACTTAATCGCGTTAGTTGTCGCGTTGACAGGATCGGCTCTGACTTTTATTTAATTCTCTTATGTTCTATGTAAAGGGAAGCAGCGAACTATCTTTAGGGGACGATAAATAAACAGAATATAACTAGATGACATTAGAGGACTGATTCTTGGGGTTCTATGTGTATGGGACAGACCCATGGGCTGATGATATATATAGAAAAAAATAAATAAATACAAAGAAAAAAGGGGTACTATTAAGCGAGTATTTATTACCTGAGTAATACCACTAACTATCGACCCACTCGTCAGCTTTCGGCATATTACACTTAATAGAAATGTGGGAAGAATATGAAAGATTACAAGGTCACGCTACAACACTACATACATTGTGTAAAAGGCCCAGTTTTATTAGCCGCAGTGTTTACCAGGCTTTCGCAAAGCTTAAGTCCTTACCAGAGAACTATTCCGGTGAACGATAGACTGGATAGTAGATCAAGGTTCTGCCATAGCGTCCCCATCTAGACCCGGGAATTAAATACCCGGCCTTGCACATTGGGGCCGGATATCAATTAGCCAACCTAGCAATAGTCCGTGTGTTTCCGTTAAAAGTCTTCGTTTATGAGATATCTCCTGGGTGTGGTAATTAATCCCCTATGAGGCTCTATTAACGAGTTAAAGCACAGCAATAAGCCTAGTTAAAAAGCGCTAGTATGCATGTGTGCTACCTAACAAGATGTCCGTCTAGTACTAAATATGTATGGAACTTAACTTTGAGTTTTTCTTCTACCCTAGCTATGTAACTATACCCTAGATTTAGTCGCTCGAGGGAGACCCAACTTGCAAAGAAGGTCCGGAGTATATATCTGAGATAATACCATCTCCTCGCTGCATCTCATTAAACCACCTCCCTTCTCATTAACACCTAACCTTGACCCTTGCTTTGTAACTCTAACTGCCAAAATGTCCGTACCCACTGAGAAGTCCGTCGAGGAGCGCCGAAGCGATCTCCACAAGGCCCAGAGCATCACCATGTCTCCTGAGCTCTTCGAACAACTGTACTTGGCGCCTCACACCCGCGTCAAGGGAGACCTCCGACACAAGTTTGGTAACCCTACACCTTTTGCATTGTCTGGTTTCCTTCTCTGTACGACTCCCGCCTCTATGTCGTTGCTTGGATGGGCTGGTGCAGGAGGATTTGGAGCTGGCGCCAATGTGTAAGTCAGATCTGGCTATACCTATCGAGCATCTGGTCTAATAGCATTGTAGTGGCTCTTACTTCTGGCTTGGTGGTATCGTTACTCTTCTCGGTGCCATCGGCGAATGGGTACGAATTATCTCCTATGCAACTATAACTTGAGAGACTTGCCTTGTGATACTGATATACCAACAGATTCTCGGCAACACCTTTCCCTCGGTCCTTTTTGGTGTCTTTGGTGGCTTCTGGCTCAGCTTTGGTTCAACTATTGTTCCCGAATATGGTGCCTATGCGATTTACTCCAGGTCCGGATCAGCTGCAGATGGTTTGACTGAGCCCCAGTTCTTTGCTACCTTTGCCATGTGGCTGATCGCTATGGCTATTATGTGTACTGTCTTTGCCATTGCTAGTGTCCGAACTAACGTTATTCTATTTACTATCCTTATTATTTTGGTTCCATGCTGTAAGTCTTTATTTCTATCCCTGCTAATATAAATAATAACTAATAGGTTCCTTTACAGTCTCCCTTCTCTCTGCTGCCTTTTTTGAGGTTTCTAAGGGCAATGCCGATCTATCGCTTACATACCAACATGCTGCTGCTGGAATTCTGTTTGTCGTCTCAATTTTGGGGTGGTATATGTTCTTATCACTCATGCTCCTGTCCGTTGACTTTCCCTTTGCCTTCCCTATGGGTGATCTCTCTTCTAGGGTCCCTGGTATGACTAAGAAGAGCGACAAGGACAGTGTCTAGGCGAGCCAAGTATTTTATTACTTGGCAATGACCAGTAGTCTGGTAAGGTTGGGGTTGAGGTTAACCTCTCGCTGAATAACATGCTGGCCTGGTGTAACAGGACAACTGAAGGTACTTGATATAAATAGGCAGAGATAGTACTGAAGCTATAGATATTAATTTTAATTTCTGGCTTCTGATTCAATTTGGAACTATCCAATCAAATTCATCTCCGTCGATGGATTACAAAAGCAAGCCGTACTAATCTTGATACAACTCAAAATAGTTGTTACTGTCTTTGTGTCCTTCAAGAGGGCGAAACCGTGCCCCCGCTACTAGACGACCGTCACCACCGAGAGGGAAACCGAGTGTAGCTTATCAGAAGCTAAAATACCTACCTTCCCGCGAGCCTAGTACGTCATGGTGATGGATAACGGTCCCGTAATTCCCATGGGCAGAGATAACAGCCTCCTTTGGTGTATCTCGCAAGAGGCGGGCTCGCTAGGTCTCGGAAGCCCCAGAACCGAGGGATCAGTGGTACACTATTCGTCCTGCATCCAGAAGGCCTTTCTGCCAATCTTCCAGCCTTGTTTCATTTAAAAAGGATGGGTTTGACCTGGGCAATTGGTCTGGTACGGCCAAACCAACAGAAACTAGCGACTTTATGTACCGATAAACGTTGATTTCCTCCAGCTCTGCGGCGTCCCAGTATTCTGACGGCGGCCAAATAATCGCATAACTATTATTGCATAGGCTATATTTAACCCTGAAAATTGGTTCTCAGATAGTGTGTATACTCTCCAGCTGCTCGCTATTACTCACAGCGTGATTGATTTCAGAGATCAACTTGCCACCTTCCATTGGCGTCATGGTCGGGGCGCGATATCATACAACCGATCTCACAATTTGGCGGTTTCTGAATGCTTGAGATACTTATATATTATAATATTTAATACCTTTAAAGTCCGCATAATGCATGCCGTTTGCAATATAATTGGTCAGTGGAGGACATTGGGCAATATATTGGGCAAGGTTTAGGCAAACCGGGCAAGATTGGGCAAGGGAAATGAAATATGCTTTAAGCATGTTGGGCTGAGAATAGAATTAGTAGTTTATTGGGCAAAGCCTGGCAGGTAAACAAATCAGGCGTCGACAGATAGCCAGGGAAAGGGGTGCTGCGCCCTGGGCCGCAGTGTACATAGTAGCTTGATCTATAGCCTCTAAAATGGGCTTTGTTTCGTAATATGTGTAGCCACAGCTTTTGCCCAAGATAACGTGACGGTATAATACCAGCGATATCAGCGATCAAGTTCCAACGAGTTCAAATCACTGCAAGAAAAAAGACAAACACTAACTAACAGTTACTGCATAAGGGAAACTACAATTGACATAGATATTAAAAGTAATGAGATATCACGAAATAATCATCGTTGATGCTAATAATAATTCTGTGTAATTAGTGTCTAGTAGTCGAGCTATGCCCCTTGCTGTTCTCGTAATTAGTCGATATAGTTCGTGATTCTGGATGTGGATGGTATAGTGAATTACTAACCCCGCTCCTGACGGCGCAGGTATTTTCAAACCCCTTGACCAAATCAAAATTTTTCATTGGTCTGTTATCCAATATTCCGCTGCAAGGCTGGCTGCAGCCCAAGTCTCGATTCCCTGATCTCTGTTCCCCGCTTCCCTTAGCATACGTAAGACGCTGGCGAGATCACAATGAGCGATGCATCAAGTCTTTGGGTTAAATCCCGAGAAAGACTTCCAGACGATGTCAAAAAATGGCTGGAGAGCATTGAGCAAGATGCACAGCCTGGTTTGACAGCAACGCAACAGATTGACTGGCTCATCAACCAGACGGAACAAAAGAAGACGGAACTCGAGAACGCACGTCGGCCTTGGGTCATGGAGACCAAGAGCCACACGTGGGACTTGCGAAAGTACTTTGACCGTATGGTTCATTGGCTTGACAAGTTTAAAGGGATCGGCGATATGGCGTCGTCTTTCGATCCTGTACATGCGGCTCTTCCGTGGGCAGCTTTTCGATTCGTATTGCAGGTAGTAAATCCATCCCCATATTTATGCAGAACCTGATTTGCCAAATAGGCCATAGTGGCAGAAAAAGAGTACACAGAAAGTCTCTTCGAGCTTCTGTTGTTAATC
The DNA here is from genome assembly GCA_012932025.1 of Fusarium austroafricanum. NCBI lineage: Eukaryota > Fungi > Ascomycota > Sordariomycetes > Hypocreales > Nectriaceae > Fusarium > Fusarium austroafricanum. The sequence goes on along the minus strand of JAADJG010000688.1, from coordinate 13,470 downwards.
CCTCAATTTGTTATCTCGGGTCACGTTCTAGAGGCTGTTTATATAAACGAGAATGCGAATCTTGAGGATAGCAACGGCGGAACAGATCTAGGCCAACAATGCGTCAATAGCTTGAGCGAAGAGCTGGTCAAGCTTTATTCGTCACTTCTAGCAGCGCTTGAGTATGCCTACTCGGCGTTTATACTCAAGAAGGGCAAGCGCAAGGTCTTAGCGATATTCAACTCATCTGAGCCAGCAGGCGTTCTCAACGGATTGAAATCTCAGCATAAGCAGGTCTTAGACTGTGGCCATGACTGTGGAAAGATCCTTGCTCACACCTCGTCTCACAAATACTTGAGTTTGCTAAATGAGGTCAAGATCTCAATTGGACATCTGGAAGACCGTGTCTTGGAAGCACTGGTCCGCATTAGTGAGCAAGATCGGTTAAGCACTCTTGGGAAAATCTCTGCTATTCTTTTTCGTGGTCACCACGAGGAGATCAAAAGGAAGAGGACTCGGGGGACTTGTGAATGGATCCTCAAGAAGGAGAAATTCCTTCAGTGGGAGGGCAACGATGCAGCACTAATGGTGTTGTATGGTAATCGTACGTAAGCGGCTGTCTTATATCGTTAAAAGCTAACAATTTGTAGCTGGTGCGGGCAAGACCTTCCTCATCTCCAAAGTAGTCGACTACTGTTGCGAGAACGCTCGGCACGATGAGGCAGTAGCCTACTTTTACTGCAAACGTGAGGAGGCAACTAGGAGAAACCCTCAAGATATCCTTCGCAGTATCTTGCGGCAGCTCTCCACTCCAGTCAAGCAAATGGAAAGCGGAAAGATCCATGAAGCTCTGAAGGGGCTCCCTGACCGTCTCGAAGCTAGCGGTATGACATTGGATATACCAACCTGCCAGCGCCTGATTGGAGTGCTTATGGGTGATTACTCGAGAACGACGATCATTCTGGATGCTCTCGACGAGTGTAAGAGGGAGACTCGAGTAGAGCTTATGAAGGCCATTTCAAGTCTGCTGAATGAAAACAGCAGGAGTCGCATCTTCATATCGAGTCGGACTGACGATGATATACGACGTAACTTCCAGGACAAGCCTATTCTAGAGATCCAGGCCACTGATAACGAAGCCGACATAAATTCATTTGTCCAGGATGAGCTATCACAAGATCCACGATGGGATGGCTTGAATCCGGAGCTTCAGCAACAAATTGAAGGTATCTTCCATGATAAAAGCCAGGGTATGTTTCAATGGGCAGCATTGCAAGTGAAACAACTCTGCCAATCTACGGTCTGGAATCAATCAAGTATCAAAGCACATATCTCAAATGCGCCCAAAGGCCTCAGAGCAGCCTATAATGTTATCTGGGAACAAATACTGCAAAGGACTTTCCATGAAGAGCAACAGGCGAGGCGAGTGTTCAAATGGGTTCTTTGCGCGTTTGAACCCCTCGGAACTGCCGAATTATCTAGAGTATTGCAAATCGATCCAGATAGTGATGAGATCGAACCCACGGAGCAACTGACGAAAGAAGACATTCTAGGCATCGGCGGGAACTTGCTCATATACGATGAAGAACTGGGAGTGTGGCGATTTTGCCACTTATCAGCACGAGAATACATCGAGGACAACCATTATTCCATGCTCGAGGCTCACCGCCATGCTGCCACTACTTGTCTGAGACTACTCCTGAAGTCCCCGACCTTGGAGGCCCAGGACCCAAGAAATATTGAGCCTCATGAGCCCTATCTTCGACATCTTGCAAAAGACCTCGGCCGCGGAAGTTCTTCCACATGGGACCATAATTTAGAGGACTATATCACCTGCGAGGTTCTTCATCACGCGGGCCAGGCTGATTCACCATCAAATGAGAACAAACAGTTGGCCTGTCTCCTAAGGGAATTCTTTGGATCAATCAATCAAGAAAGCCCTGCTTTCCTGACCTGGAAACATTCTAGTCTGGCTTTGTTGAAGCGCAGGTCTTACAAACCAACTTATTACATTTCGCCTCACCTTCTAGCCGTCCGTTCAAGGTCTTCGACTTTGGAAATTGCGGCTATCTTTGGGCTCTTCCACATGCTAAAGGCCTGGTGGAATGAACTGGGGTCAGGGCCAAGAGATGGAGCTGACGAAGGTCCTTCATTGCTCTCCCTAGCCATCGAATTTCGACATGAACGCATCTGGCGATTTCTTCTGAAGAACGATGTAAAAGCCGGTTCCTGCTGCCTCAACCCTCTGAAAGTCGCCATCAGAGCTGATTATATGCCTGCTTTCGACGCACTCATCGAGGCAGGGTTGGATGTAAACGAGGTGGACCGAAACTCCCCACTGGCAAAGCTCTTGCAGCGAGTCTCAGACCCTAAAGTAGATACACCACTTAAGGCTGCTTTGTCGTGGTCGACCAATGAGAACGGAAAGGTCTTTCTACAAAAGCTTATCGGCGAGGGAGCGAATGTAAGCTTGGAGACCGTTGAGTTTGCCGTCCAGTACTCGTCGGATGAAGATTTACTACGTATGTTGCTCGATGCTAATACACAGGCATTGGATCCAACACATCTTCTACACCTTTCATTGATAAACAGGCGGAAGGATTTGGTTTCCTTCTTTGTGGACCAGGGCGCCGATATCAACAAACGAGTAGAAGGATGTACGGCATTGACAAAAGCATTGACCCACTTTGACTTGTCCCCTCTACGATCTTTATTAGATCTGGGTGCTACAATAGATCTTAGCTATCGACAAGATCGAGAAGCGATCGTTGGATCTAGGTGGACCGGTCATGCGATGGAAATACTTCGCTGTCTTCTATCGGCAGGCATGGATCTCCACGCGAACGACGGTAAAGACAGCCTTTTGCGGTCAGTTCTCGATGAGCCTTACTACGGCGACGACGACTACAAGGACTTAGTACATTGGACTGTAGATAAAGGGGCAGACATCAATCAGATCCTCCCCCAGTCTGCCCTGCCAACGCTATTGGCTACTGCAGCAGCAAACGACGAAACGAATAAGGTGCAACTCTTGCTTGACGCTGGAGCAGACCCATCCCTCAGCGTGAATATCGGATTTGGAAGTGCATTGATTGCAGCTGCGTTCAGCGGACAGTACCAGGCTTGTCGCCTTCTACTCGATCAGGAGGGGGTCGACGTCAATCAACACCACCATGGTTTCTTTCTGAACGCCTTGTTTTCTACTATAGCTGGCCATTTGGACTATCTGACCATGGACAGGGAGGATAGGAAGTACGGGATCTGGGATCTGGAGAGCCGCTTGGGATACACTCCTGAGCCTCCTAAGCACCGCGCAGTCATTCAAGTATTATTCGAGAAGGGCTTGCATCCCTACCTACCGATCTATGAGTCCCTTGAAGCACTGACTCCATTCCTTTGTATTGGGATAGATAGGTATACAATTGGAGAATGTCGCTTCATAGACAATGGGGGCCATCAAAGCTATTTATCCCGTTCATGGTTCTTCATCATGTGGGAACTACATACTACCTCGATTTCAAAAGGTCATTTTCACTCGCTACTTGGACAATGGCATTTTCCTGGGGGTCTGGCACAGAGATCAAGAGTTTTTGCAAAGGTGAAGTGGTTTTTCGAAAATAGGCCTGGCTATGTTATGATCATCTCTATACAAGACGACTACTCGCAGCTGACCGTTCTTCGGATACACAACAAGATTTCGACGTGGCTCAAATATGAGTTCAAAGAACCCCGATGGAAGCATTACAGTCCGAATGAGTTTGGTAGTATTGAATTCACCCAAGATCCTATTCCGTGCACCAAAGACGATGCCTTGAACCCTGAAGCTATCCCTTCATTGGGCAGTCTTCAGACCACCAGCAGAGACCAGCACAGAGGTTTGGTATTTTGGTTAATTTTTTCGGTCATCATTGGTAGTTTGGCATATATCCTCTGTCTGGCCAAGGGGCTGCACTGACATCAGCCTTGCAAGACAAACATGGAGAAATGTACATTCACGTGGACAAATGAGATATAACGCATATGGCTAAGGGTCAAAACTCATGTTGGATTATGTATGATATCACTTGGAAAGTGAATACCACAGGGCTCTTGTAGCTACTGTTGATAACTATCCAGTCCGCCTTGAATCTTCTACTCTGCCTTGGAGACGTGCTCTCCAGTCTCATGCTCTGCAGCAAGCTTCTCGTCAATTCTCTCAGCCCTGCGAGCCAAGTCGGCCTGGTAGTTGGCAGTGTACTGGCTCTTGTCGACGAAGGGAATGAACCAAGGGGCGTTAGTGAACAGGTAGTTCATCTCCTCCAGAGGCAGCATCTTGGTCTCAGGAACGAAAGCCCAGACGCAGAGTGCGTTTGTGAAGTTACAAATGACGAAGAGAAGGTAGTATCTCCAGCCAACTGCGCCCATGGCAATACCAGTAACTTGACCGATCATGGTGTTGAAAGCGAACGAGGTCATAGTGGCGAGAGAGACACCCTTGGCTCGAGTGCGGGTGTCGAAAATCTCAGCGGGAATGATCCAAGAAAGAGGTCCGCAAGTGGCTGAGAAGGAGAAGTTGTAGGCCCAAGTAACAATAATGAAGCCCCAACCCTGAGCAGCGCTACCGGAACCAGGAGGATAGACGACCAGCATGATAGTAGCAATGATAAAGGTCAGCATGTTGAACAGGTTACCCCAGATAAGGGTCCATCGACGACCGAATCGATCGATGAAAGCGATACAGAGGGCCTGGGCGATAAGAGCAATAATGGAGTTGATGGCCTGGTACTTGAGGGTATCCTCGGCGTTGATTCCAGCTTGACCGTAGATGGTAACCGAGTAATACTGAATGGCAGACACACCAGTCATCTGAATTGAGGCCTGAAGACCGCAAGCGATCAAAAGACGACGGAAACAGGACATATCCCGGAAAAGCTCGAAGTAGGACTTGGCACTGTTGGCATGCTCATCGGCAATGCTTTCCTGAATCTGCTCCATCTCCGCTCGAACCCATGCATCATCGACGTTGCCGTTGGAGTGGAGGCGAGCAAGGGTCTGGAGAGCTTCGTCCTGCTTACCCTGGTCCATAAGCCAGCGGGGGGACTCGGGGAACACGAAGATCAGAGCACCAAGGATAATAGCGGGGATGATCTGAATACCAAGCGGGATCCGCCACTGTCGGTTGTCGCTGTAGTTTCGGAATGTGCCCCAGCCAGTCCATGAGGCGATTAGAGCTCCAATGCCCAACATGAATTGCTGGAGACCGGTGACTCGACCTCGGATCGACGGATGGGCAATTTCGGCTTGGTACAGGGGAATAATCATGGTCAAGAAACCGACACCGAGACCAGCCAGGAAACGACCAGCCATCAGGTATGAGATCTTTGTAGCGCCAGTCTGGAGACCGCCTCCAAGACAGAAAATTATAGAACCAATCGCGATGGTCCATCGTCGACCGGTCCATTCGGTGGTAGGGCCTGCAAAACCGGCACCAAAGAAGGCACCAGCGGTGAAAAGGGCGACTACAGCTCCACTGCATCAGGAACAGTCAGAGTTGCTTCTCTCTGCGATCAATTGTTTGCCACTTACGTATCAGCATTTTCAGCAGTGGTGTCAAATTCTCGATGATATGATGGCGACGCAATGACCTGGGCGATAACACCCAGATCATAGCCAAAGAGCAGCGATCCAAAGGACGCAAACACTCCGACGAGGAACTGATAAACCTTGGGCTTCATGGTGACTGCTCAAGAATAAATAAATATGCAAGCGATGAGCTGAATAGATTGATCGACAGGAGCGGGTTTAGCAGCTTTAATACTTTTGTTTCTACCCCAGAAGGCTCCATATTCACTGGGTATCATCAACTCTACCGCACCAATGACTCGCTAGTTCCCCCATAGCTTGAGCCAGCTAAACAGGTGAAGCACCCAGTTAGCGTAGTCGGCTCCCCATGGGGATTGGGGTGAACTGTAACCTCAGCGAAGAAACGCGAAAACACGCTAAAATGCGACCACTGGACAGCGCGTGACTGGGCTGTAGAAGCGCAGAAAGATGATTGGGGCGCAAATCAACGGTTCTTAGACTAAGTCTTAACGGTCTCTTATTGGAGTGAGTTGATGACAGGCAAGACTGCCCCAATCACACTGGAATGCCAAGCTAATGCGGAGAAAGAGAACGTCCACCTATTGAAGGCAGGGTTGGGCTTGCTCGCTTCCAACGGCGGGGTTTCAGCTGACACTTGTGACTATGAGACTAAACTGTTTTCATCGTCTTGTCCGGGCTACCATTGATTTAGCGGAATCAATCCCGAGAACAGACAGCAGGTAAATGACTCGAAGCAACGAAATAGTAGTTCATGCTAATGTATCCGAGGCCCAAGCATGTGGAATGGCTTGGCATGAGGAAAAGTTCAGACGAAAATTCATGACAGAAGTGTTGATCAGAGATTCAATGCATTCAGTACGAGATAATCTGCAAATATTCGCAATCTGCACTTTTCAAAACTTCCTTGTTTATGTTTCAAAAAAGAGACCTCTCCAACCAAACCAGACCAGCGTACAGGCTCACCTCCAATCCAATCCTGCCTGGGATGGGTTTGCGGGGTTCATCTGCTCGTGGACTCGGTAAGTGGGATCCGAAAATATTTCCCGAGTATTACAGTCTATCATACAGAACCCCCAGTCTGAGCTTACCAGTAATCGTATTTCCACAAGCTAAAATAACTAATATATAATAAATAGTTCTTTATTATATAACTTCGTGAAATTTATCATGTACAAGAACGTTCTATTGTGGCCAACAGGCATATCGCAGGTATCATACAGGGTAGCTCATCCTTTGAAGCACTCGGCCGATTCGGGCATTACACCCACCTGCTGTTACATGCTATTCCCGTAAGGACCAACAGTTCGCAGGGTTTGCGTCTCAATGCTCGCCTGATTGGTGAACACACGAGTCTGACGAGGAACCAGCAGTGGTCTGACCACGCCATGAGAGTTCTAGGCCTGTATCAGGCTATTCTTTGACAAATCTTCTTTTACTGGTCTCTCGCAAATAAGGGCTTTAAAGCCTGACGCTCGTTAACCCGAGCTTTCGGAAATATGTAATTCCACTCCCGAGAAAGTCTCTAGCTCCCATGCTCTCCTTAATTGTTAGTGCTCATAAAATTGGCCCCCACATGGTCATGATATTTTTAGACACTACCGCATATGACTTTCCTTCGACGGCGATTTAATTAACTTTAATATGTCACTACAAATGCCAATTGCGACTGGGATAAGGTGGAAAGTCAATGCTTCAGGCACAAGGTTAATTGCAAATAACAGACAAAGACCGCAGCCTTGACTTTACAGTTAGCTATTATAAGTAGGCATAGAGTGACAAGAATGTGTTGGTTGTTCAGACGGCATTTAAGTTCGAGTTGACACAAGGAACGTCAAAGTATTGTTAAAAACTACCAAAGAACAATGTAATACAGCAGCCTCAGGATTATAACTCTTAACTCTGAAATCTTCTAACAAACACTCCCTAAGGCAAAAGTACCTCACAGTCGAGGTAAACAGCTTCAACGTTGTTAGCATATCTGGTAACTCGCATCGGGGATAAATCAGTAAACTTACCATTTGCATACAGAGAATACGAGTCAGCATTGTAAAGACAAGTTAGAGGATCCAACGCAGTCACGTTCGGATAGCTATAAGCATAGTCACCAGTAGCAGCCACTTCCTCATAAACAGCTCTGGCATGTGTCATTTCATGAAGTGTCGTGGATGCTTGATCTTGCTTGTGGCATTTCTGCGGGACGGCAGGCAACGTATCATAGAACAAAGGACACATGGTAACCCAACCGTTGACCCAGGTTGTGTAGGCAATCAAAGGACCGTTGGACTCGCAGTATCCAAACTCGTCTTTGCACTGAATCCTTGTGTTGCCGCTGCTTGGGCTAGAGCACTCTTCAGCAACGGCGAGGAGTCGGCCTGTAACGAGCTCTCGAGCGCTGGTTTCGTTGGATTTGAAGAACTCCACGAAGCGATCTGAGCTAACATCGGAGGCATCTTTAGCAGCAGCTCGAGCAAGAACTTCGCAGTTCTTAACGCTATTCACGGTGGCTTCCAGCTGCTCGGGGGTGCAGGTCTCATTCTGCATGATAGTGCGCTTCGATACCTTCTGAGTCACTTCAGCCGATGAGACCTTGGTGACCTTGATCGAAATCGCTTCAGACTTGAACGACAGTGAAATCGGCTTGCCTGAATCTCCAAAAGCTGACGGCAGGTTACCCTCGGCGTATACCGAGTATGTACCAGGCTTCAAGTCATGCGTAGTAGCCAAGTCAACGATGCGATAGATGGATGACCCAGAGCTCAGTTTCCTGAAGTGATCAGCCTTGAGAGCGTCGTAGTATAGCTCCAGCCCAATGCCCTTGAAAGAAACCTCGTTTTCTATGCCAAATTAGTAGTCTGACTGTGCAAGAATATTCAATTAAGCACGTACGGCTCTCATCGATCAGTGTCAGTTTCTTAACTGGCCTCTCATCAAGAATGGTGCCAATCTTGAGCAAGCTCATATCAGAAGCGCCATTGTTCGTGATCGAGACATTGACCTTGGTTGGCTGCCCAGTGACGCGATCCAGAGCGACAGTTAAGTGGTCGTTGTTTCGTGCATGGACAGGCAAATGCGCCTGGACACCGATAGCCAAACAGGCGACTGAAGCCAAGGTCTGATAGAAGCGCATCTTGTCGGTCGTAGGAAGGAAAGTGCCGATGATTGAAAGAGAAACTTGAGCGATCATGAAGCATTTTATGTCGGGAGTTGAACCCCTGAGCCCGGGCAAAGTGCCGAGAACAGTAGTCTTTCCCCTGCCAAGACTCGTTATACGAGGTCGGACCCCAGTCAACCGTGCTGCGTCTTCATAGCAGCCATGCTACTTAGCCCCTATATAAATAAAGGTGACGAGGTATTAAACAGAGATTCAACGAATTTTATGTATTCTGGCCCAGAGGAGCCGCCTGGCGAAAACAAATCTAACTCGATATATAAGTTTAACACCTAAAATACAAGCCAGACAAATAATACTCCCAAACTTCAGGGTTCGTTACAGTTACTTACTAATTCTGGAAAAACTTTAGCTCTTCAAGTTTAATATAGATGCTGAAGGCATATTGACTATTATTCTAATAATAGAAACATTTTCTTCTGGGTAGGCCCGTAGGGTCATTGCATATAAAGTGGAGTTAATAAAACCGTGCAAAAAGCTTAGCTGAAATATGAAGCCGACATGAGATAAGATCCGTCTGCGACATAAACAGAATTATATCCCCGAATATCGGATTGCATATTATAAAACTGGTCTGTCTTTAAATGCCTTTTATTGCAGCCAGTTATAGCCCAATTGATGCTTTCCAAACATACTCGAAGTTTGGCTTCATCCAATCAGAAGTTGTGGAGGCGCTGGCAGACATTATTACATAAATGTAAATTCTAGCAATACCCGATTAATCCACTGACATCTAATATTCGTATTTTGGCCTCAATTCGCTAATACATTTATTTACACAAAAAACAAATTAAGGCGCTCAATAGCTGGTCGTTTGCAACGCCAGGGCGTAGGAAATAGAAGAATATGTGATAAACGTTCCGTCTCCACTTTATACTACATGTCTGCAAGATGCGTTATCAGCTTGGAATTTAGCCTTAGTATTCTATTACCAATAAAATCGTCTTTTTGCCATGCTTGTGATCCAAAGGATCCTTACCAATAGAGTTCCGGCCAGTGAATGGCAGAAGTAGAAGAGTGTATTTAGCTATCGATAAGTTTGTTCAACTCTTGCCATAGAGGCATAGCTTTTGTCCTGCGTCAGTAGTATTGGAGCCAATCTTGAGTAAAATATTCGTGATATGGATTTCCGACTAATATATCAATAGAAAAGCTCAAGTCATAGGCAAATTGAACAAATGGAAAGTCTATAAGAATGTTACCGCGGATGGATGGCAATAAGCAATAGCTGTGGTGCGCAGGCGGTAACATAACGGCCACAAATCCGAGGTCCTCGTGCACGGTAAACACGTATTATCGGCGAAGTAGACAGTTATATTGAGGGAATGTAAGATTCTGAATGCCGAAGAAGATATTTAGAGTTAGGGAGACCAGTCAAGTAATGGCTATGAGTGCTAGGATCCTTCTATAGCTAGCAATATCACGACACAAGGTTTAACTGCGCTCCGGGCTGCGCACAAAAGCATAAAATGCTTACATGCTGTGCAGCTGGCTTAGAACTTCTTCTTCCTTCAACACACACAACAAGATACCACTCTTCAATCGACCTTCGAGTCTTTGACCAAGATACCAAGCTTCCACTTATCAGTTAACCTGCCCAGCTTCCCATACGCTCTGATCCCTCTCGCTAACATCAATCACAGCTACACTATCGCCATGCCTGCACGCAGAAGAAGCCTGCAGGGATGGTGCCTGCCTTATTGCCTAGGCGCCTACAACCCGACCGACCGATCTATCAGACGTGCCTTTAGAAGGGCAGGAGAAAAAGACCGTGCTGATATCTGTACGAAGGCAAGAGCAGTCACAGACCCTCTCGACGAGTCGGATGATGTCTGGCAAGTCAAGGCGGCTGTCTTTGGCTGCAGCCTGATCGTACTGATCAGCTGTTTCGATGACATGAACAAGATGGATGAAGTCTGCCGAAGAAGATATATAAATACACAGGTTCCGTCCTGGATAACCACTTCCAAAACTAAGGTCCACTACCATACAATTCCAGCAAATTGCTTCTCGTATCCTCCAAAAAGAATAAATATATATCTAAAAACTTAACTGGAAGAAGTGTTGTGGTCTTCGTTAAACTGTCCAGCCTAGCACTACCCAATTTTAAATAGAAAGGCGGTTGTGGCCCTCGTATCCTTTCTGAGTAGCTACAAAAGGCTGACACTCGGCAGGGTCCTCACTTCCAGTCTTCTTCGGTGAGGAAAGCCCTAATTTCTCCCTGGCCTTTCCGGCCAAGTGTTTTTCTAGGTTTGAGATCCTTCTCGCTAGACCATTCATCTCAAAGCTCAATACGATCCGAGTAGTAAGAGCCGCGAAGACAAACGAGTAGATGACAGGCAAAGAGTCGCCGAGGGGAATGAGAACAATACTGCCGATAAGAACAGTACCGAGGATAATATGCAGACCGCCGATCAGTCTGATACCACCTCCAAGAGTTTGTCGAAAGAACTTCTGTCTCCGCTTCCGCTTCTTCTCCTTTTCACTATCATGTTCGCCAATCTCTCCTTTATCCTCGATCGTCATGTGTTGGCCTTGGCCACAGGGAGTGAGTTCATTAATGATGAAGCGTGCCCATTGACCTCGTTTGGGTTCAAGAGGATTCAGGGTGATCGTCAGGGCGCCTACAATAAAGCTGATGAGATATATCGGCAGGTTCAAGGAGGCCCATCCGAACAGGGTCGCCGTCTCTGGTAGACCAGGCAAGTAAACAACCAGCGGGGCCATTGAGATAGCCTGGTATGTAAACCGGTAGATCTGGTAGAAGAGATTACCTGTTACGGCCATTCCGATAATATACTCGAAAGCAGACACAAGAATGCGTCCAGCAGTTGTATCTTCGAGAGGCCCTAGAGGAAGGATTGAATCTCCATCGTTAAATGCCTTGTCCAGAATCTCGTCGTATTCAAACTCGTTTGGGTTCGGTGACATAAGCCCGAAGCCGAGAAGCGTCGCGAGAATTGGCCTCCGCTTGCTCAAAAGGCTGATCTCAGCCATGCTGGGTCCGAATTGTGCAAGGCCGGCAGGTAGAAGCGCTAGCAGAATAGCTGTGACAGCCATGTTTGCCTTGTTCGCCTCTCCATACTTGTCCAAAATGCAATCAATCAATGCACTTGAATACTTGTGCCCCAAGCCAGGATCTTCAAGTGTCTCGTTTTCATACTCGCGATATTCATTTGAGCATTTTTCGCGGAACATTTCGCTAGAGTAATTCTGCGGAGTTGGAAACCACTGCTGGAACTGGGTGCGAGACCGGCTGAGGCCAGCGACGAGGGGTACAAAGAGGGCCAGAAGGCATAGAAGCTTAGATCGGCGCATTTTGAATAGTCTGCGGTGCCGTTGAGGTATTTCGTGCAAGATAGGTTACAAGTACGAGAAGGAATAAAGCGGATAGGAGAGGGGACATCCGCCGAGAAATAGATTAATAAATAACTCAATCTATTTCATATCTGAAACCCATGTCTAACGATAGTGCCATTGTATTTATCCCTGTTTTAAACGTAAGCATAAGGTGGTAAGCTGGAAGCCACAATGTTAAGGTTCATCCAATAGAGGCTATCGCCCTTTATATGTCACTGTGACTGTCACACCACACAGTCACACCTCGGCTGGGGGGCCTCAAACGTCAGAGACAAAATGCAAGGCTGGGAATCCTACCTCAGACCTGCAGGGTCAGCTTGACCGCTTATAGACGTATTATTCGAGATGACATGCATACAGTACCCTTTTAGTTATTTTTAAGCCCCACCACCACTTCAAAACCACCCCAGTTTCATTCTCAAGCCACTGGGTACAGAACCCTTCAGCACTGAGGCCATCCGAGAAGAAATCACTCTTACAACAAGTACGGAGTAAACGATAATAGTATGCCTCCTATTTATAGCTACCTGTCCTACAAATCATGAGTTCCGAGGTGTGTAATTACTATATTTAACCGAGAAATGACCCATTGGTTCGCTCTGGAAGCTGAAAACAACTTTGTTCTGGTAATCTGGTCTTCAGATCACACGGATCATACCAGCTGCTCAAAAGGGCATGGGTTTGTTGTTTACAGCAATGAGACCGAGGCAAACAATGAAGTCAGTGCTCTGAACGGGCAACCGTAAGTATCACTTTATCCATTGTAAAATGGTATGTTCTCAATATGGAGACAATTCTTTCTAGAGTTGATGGTGTCACTGTCAAAGCAAGCCGGGCCAGTGCTGAAAGTTAAGGTCCATCGAGGTCAACTCGGCGCAGCAATGGTGGTTATGGTTCGCAGAGATCATGAGAGACGTGAACCTTTGGTGAGTTTGGATTAGTAGGTAGTGATAAGGCATTGACCGGTCATATTTACGCCAAGTTCAAAATGCTTGCGACCCCCCAGTTATTTACGCTGACCACTACCACCGCAGAAGGCGGCGAGTTTTACATCGACCTATGGGCTCTCATTCAGAACAGAGTCTTAGGATCTCAGTGCTCTCCATGTTCTCAGGTCATTTTAGCGCCCAGTCGAAAGAGCTCCATACACATAGAAGGCCGCCGCTGGCTGAAGTAAGAAATAGCTTGTCTTGGCGTAAGCTGGACTGGTTCCAGCAATCAGAGCCCCAGATAATTACAGGGAACACATGTGCCTTTTCTTTTCTCCTCATATTATGCCTTTTCAGGCAGTCAAAGGTGGGTCAAGCGCAGCCAGATATGATGGGAGATAAGTGCAATGGTAGTCTTGGTTTTATTATATGTAAGATGTCTCTTTATAT
>JAADJG010000682.1:0-22182 GCA_012932025.1 Fusarium austroafricanum | reverse complement strand
GGGACTTTTGCACGGCACTGTACATAATGCTCCACAGTGGCTCGTTGTCTAGGCCGAATCGGGTTATGATAACGCTAGCGCTGTTGGCCTCAGATTGATATGGGGAAATCCAGACATCTCCAAATACTTGCCGTCAGTTCCGCGCGTCTGCATACTGTTTGAGGCCAAATTGCAAGGATACTATGATCCAAAAATCTGCAGATAAGGCGATCATAAAATTTTGAGTTAATTAGAGCTGGAGGGTAATTGGGGAGGCTGCAATATGCGCATTTGCTGTTCATATCGATCGCTATAAGCGAGCCGACCGCTTATCAACGTCCATGCAAATCACTTCTCATCGTATGTCTTGACCAGACAGCCAACTTTGTATCCTTATCAAACTATCAAAATTTTTGTATACACTTATCAAGCATTCGAAAATATCTGTTCAACATAGTCGCCGATTGCACTCCACCCACCATGATGTTAAGAAAAGCTCAGACAGGGACTTGGCTCCCCGCATACGTCCCAAATTGCTCCGTTATGGTAGTTGCTCTTCTTATGGCATGCTCAATGACTATATCGATTGTACGCTGCCGAGCAAGCCCCAGCTCTTGTTGTTACTAATAGTGGAGAGATAGTCATACGGTGCCAGCCGTTCCATGCTTAACGGCTTGAATATCTTGCCAGTTTATACGGAGTATTTCAACCTCAACGAGACAACCATGGGTGTAAGTTCCGCTGCCATCTTTATCGGTGGCTGTTTAGCTCCAGCCTGTTCTGGTATCTTCTGCGACCGCATGGGTCGACGTCCTGCCATATTCTGGGGCTCTGTTATCGCGATAGCAAGCATGGCTCTTCAAAGTGTTGCTCAAAACCTTGCCATGTTCATCATTGCCAGAGTACTGGTCGGTTTCGGAGTAGCACTTGCAAATATATCCAGTGGAACCTACCTCTCCGAAACCTTTCCGAGTGTATGGAGATCATGGGGAGTGAGCATGTTGAACAACTTTTATTAGTAAGTGCTTACTTCTCCGTATCTTAACAGTTTCAGTGCTGAGTTTTATAGTATTGGTGCACTCATCATTGCGGTGGTGACACTTTATACGAGCTCCTGGGATTCATCTTGGGCTTGGAGAACTCCGTCCATCGCCCAAGCTATCTTCTCAATTCTCTCTATCCTCATTCTACCTTTTATGTGTGTACGCCCTCATTCAACAAGATATAAAACCCCAACTCACTCTCTAGTCCTGAATCTCCACGCTGGTTGACGCATTACGGCCACCATGAGGCAGCACGATTCTCGGTTGCTCTAGTAGCTTCCAACGGCGATATTGAGGACCCAGTATCAAATATTCTATACGAGAAGATCGTCCAAGGATCTATTGCGTCAGATCAATCCAAGTCGAATGTCTCATTCTGGAGTATGATCAATGATGCTGCATGTAGGGGGCGCCTCCTGATCGGTGCGTCAGTGGGAACCTTCTCAGCTATTTCGGGAAATATCATCGCGACATTCTATCTGGGAACAGAGCTCAAGACTGCAGGTATCACAGATATCACATCTCAATTAAAAGCGGTAAGATAGTTCCTTCTATAGCTGATTCAAGAACTAAAGTTGATAGAATATTGCACTGAATGCCTGGTGCTTCCCTTGCGCTCTTATCGGAACACATGTAATATCTCAGTGGGGCCGCAAGTCAACCGCCGCCGTAACGGAAGCACTCCTTGTTATATGTCTTTTGATCATTGGAGCCCTATCCAAGGTTTACGCCGACGATCCCACTAATGCCTCAACAGCATTGATCTATGCCAACGTAGCTATTATGTTTATGTTCCAGGGCATTTACTCAGTGGCTTGGACACCTTTGTTTACTCTATATCCACCAGAAATCGCCAACTTCTCTATACGTGCCTACACTGTTGGTCTATCACAACTTACATTAAACACTTTGAGGTTCGTTCAACTGCCACTCTCATAACATCTCTGTCTTTAACCTTCGTGATTACTAGTGCTGTTTTCGTTATTATCATGCCCATTGCCTTCAAGAACATTGGATGGAAGGTATATATTATTAACGCGTCATGGGATATTCTAGCAGTGGCACTAATTGTGAGTTTCGTTCCTTTAGGGATAGAACAGACCTTTGGCTAATACATGGTAGTTGTGCTTTTGGATCGAAACAAAAGGGAAGACGTTGGAAGAGATTGATTCAGTCTTCGATACAAAGGCCCGTAGTTCGTTACGGCATAGGAAAATGAGAGGGGCAACTACTGCGGCTCAGCTGTCTGTTGCATAAGCGGCGGTATATCCATAACACATAATGGCGTTTGTGGGCTGGTCTGGAACACTCATGTGGTAGAGATAAAATTCATGCACACCAGGGATAGCTGGGAAACCTCAGATATTGGGTGATAGTGGTTAGCTAGTTGTACCAACGCCACCGCACTTTAAATCACTGCATGCAAGTTCTTTTTCACCAGTAGCTTGATAAGATTTGATCTCAACGTCGTAAAAATTGGCCTCGCTTCAGCAACCTTATCTTAGAAAATACAACTTGAACCTCCAGTGTATGCTCATCTTGGTACAAATAGCTATTCGTCACCCTACTAAACCAATAAACAATAGCGATAGAGACTTTTACAGGAGAAATTCTAACGATTCAAACTCTTCTAGCTGAAAACTCTTAGGCAGAGGCTTCTTAGGTTGAGACTCCTTAAGCTGAGTCTTCTTAGGCTGGGGCTTCTTAACTTGAGGCGGCTTAGGTTACGACTTGCTAGCTCTGGCAAAAGCTGAAGCATGCAGGAGCCTTAAAGTGTGGGTTCATGGTGTATATGAGGCCTTCAACTATGGACAGCGAAAGCCCTCTGCAGAGAGAATTAGTTGAAGAAATGAAACATTATGATTGAGAGTGAAGCTGGATTGTTGTTGTTGTTGTATCGTGGCACTAACCTTGGAACAAGCCGCAAACTAATCCTGATAAAGAAAAACGATAATATAATTGTACTTTACTACTTGAGAGAGTGACAAAGGATTGAACTAGGCAACAGCCTTCCCAACTATTGGGTAAGAAGAGGCGCCTCAAGATACAAGTTCTTGAACCGCTTGTTAACCAAATCAGGAATCTTGGCAAACTTGGAAAGTGACTCATCCCAGTTAAATGCCTTAGCCCACCGTGAAACCGAATCAGTCTGCACATCATCTCCTTCGTGTTTCTCCTTCCAATCTGGCGTAACCCACTTCTTATGAACCTCTTCAAACTGCTTCTTGTACTTTCCAGGACCGTCATCAGGAATTGAGTCATCTTTCAATGGTTCCACTGGATCCCAATGGCGCAATGCTTTACGTTCATCTGGGAAGCCCTTCTTGGCAATAATCCTTTCAAGATTCGCATCGAGGATCTTGAATGTCTGCAGTTTGTCGTTTGACATTTGTGGTGGTGGAGCGATTAGGGATACGCCCATCATGAGAGTAACACCGCCATCCTTGGGGCTCATAAGGGAGTCAATGTTGTTGCCGCTTTTGACGGGATCAGAATGACCATTGTCTAGAATACTGTTAGTCAATGAATCCAATGATAAGAAAAGACGGTACTTGCACTGCGCCCACAATCCTGTCGGAACAGACTTCAACTCAGAGTCCATGTCCCATCCGGTGATATCTACTTTCTTATCATGTGCCTCATCTTGAGTGATGGTAAATTCCATGGTAGACTGTAGAGGTTGGTTCAATTCCATTGGCTTGGAGTAGATGGTTTCCTTGTTGTATTCGACAGAGTCGACGAGTCCCTCGCTTTCGGTTTTGATCTGCTCAGCCTTGGAAACAGCCATCTTACAGCCTATCACAAAGGAGAAAGTACCACCACGAACGGTCCAAGGCTCATTGGGATCACGCTGAGGCCTGTCACTGTCGTTCATCAAGCCGGATTGTGCGAGGAATGTGTGGCCTTGATTCTCTGGTGGCGTGGTCACGCTCATTGATGAGACCTCCTCATCCTCACCGATCTCCGTGATGCGGGATGGGGCAGGCTCTGCCAATGCACTGGCACCACCAGTTTGGCTGCTTGCCTGAAGTACAAGCTCGTAGAACTGGGAAAGGGAGAGTTTCTTGTTGCCACTATCAGAGTCACCAAAGTTAATGTGGAACTTGTACACCTTGATATCGACGGTGACACGACCAGCAACAGGAGGTCCCCAGAGGGCCAGTTCAGCGCCGAATTCACCTGATATATGAGCATGGATGAACAGGAAGTCTAAATCAGCGGCGACACCAACACAGATACCGATGTCGGCTTTGAAGAAGAAGGGTTGGTACTTGATGAGGAAGTTGGCAAATGCATCAAACCAAGCACTAATAGGTCCAGCGTGGAATGCAGCATGGAGGCGTCCACCAGCCATAGCCACCTTTGGCGTGATGGCAAAGTAGGCTTGTCCTGTTATGCTGAGGTTACTGCCTAGATTCCAGCTGATGCCGAGACGAGGAGGATTTGGATATCCTGCAGGGACGTCAAAGCCTTGATGATACCCTCCGAGAGTATAGACGAACTCGCCAGCAATAGGGTTGTGCCCACTCGGTGGATCAAACCAGTAGTATAGTGCAAATCCTCCAGTAAGATGGCAATCTGGGTGCAAGATAAAGGACTTGGGTGATAACTGAGCCTCAGCCTTGAAGAAGCCATGAGCGAGATCAACCACAACAGCAATTCCCAATTCCACGTGTGCGAGTTTCGCCTTGCTATTAGAATTGGGAATATCAACCAAGGCTACTGCATATATACCCATGATGATAGATTCTCCGAATTGAACCACGGCTACTGCATCAAGGGAGATCATCTGGAAGGCATCAACCTTGAGACCAGCAGCAGCCCAGTACGTGTCAACACTTGGCTTGAACCAACCATCCGAACTAGGGCTCGTAAGTCTTTCAAGTGACTTGAGAGCACTTTCATCGGCGTTGTCAAGGGCAGTTGACTTGACGAAGGGGAAATTGACGACCTGGTCTGGTGCAGGAGTTCGGACTTCAGAGTTGTATCCAAAACCACCTGTCAGACCCGAGATCTCAGCAAACTCAAGAGTGATCAGCGGTCCATCCAATTTGGCAAACACAAAGACCGACCGGAACATTTGATCCTTCGTTCCACCTTCGGGGATGCATTCACCATAAAAGCCAGCTGCTTCAATCTGGTAAGGAACCCATCCTATGATGAGACCGCCGGCGTAGTACTCAGTATTGCCCTCTTTGCCATGACGGATGATACCCGCGATGGTAAGAGGAGGCTTCTCGAACGATGCTGACAAACCTTCAAGACTCGGCAGAAGGGGCTTAATACTCTTGAGCCCGTTGATCTCAAAATTGAGTTGGAAGCCAATGAGAGAGAACGCAAGAGGTCCGAGGTCAAAGGTGGCTGTGAATTTGATGCCAAGCTGCTTGTTGGCGTATTTGAGACCGATGTTGCTGATGCTCAAAGGACCGGCCTTCTTCTTGAGGGGAGCAGACGAGCTACTTCCATCTGAGTCTGGCTTGCCCTCATCTTTACTTCCTTCAGCTGGTGGTGCTGCAGGTTTCTCCTCAACCTCTTTGCCTGTCTTGGGAGACGCAGTCTTCTTCTTGAAGTCGTAATCAAGAATACAAGTCCTATTCCCGCTGCCGTCCTTCATGATAACAGCAAAGTGAGCGCCCGCGGTAGCGAGAACATCTGTTTCTTTCTGATCCTTGAACTTGTCTTTCATAACAGGAGTGTGTTCACCCATTGGGCCTTTGAGAGTTTTAAGTTCTTTCCGGGTCAAACCGGCGACAGGACTCTTTTTCGTGTTATCCTGCACCCACAGAAGGTATATCTCATCGAAAGGCTGGGGAATATTGCCGATGAGAGGTATGTCAATCTTGTCGATGGGAGACACGAACGAGACATTTATGAGCCTCTTGGAAGGGAGTTTTGGATCCCAGTCACTCATATGAACCTGGGCGAATAGCAGGGTAAGATCCCATATGGTGATACGCGAAACAAACGTACTGGCTTCTCCCTTGTGATTTGCAACGTCGAGAAAGATACCGCCCTCGCCACTCTTGCCGCTGAACGGAGTGTCAGCGAGGAATGGTGGAAGATCCAAGTCATCACTAGGAATGATGCTTGATACAATATCTCCAATTGTGGCTTGCTTGTCTGTCGCCGCAAGTTCAGCAGTGAATGTCCATCCCGTTTGATCAAAGTCGAACTTGAGTTTGAGTTCAAGTTCACCCAACAAGATGTCACCTCTGAAGTTGAACGATGATCCAGCTCCTTTACTGTAATTGTACACGAAGGAAATATCCTTGATGAGCAAAGAGTCAATCAAAGGAATAACTGTGTCAACAGAGTCCGAATCAAATAGTTCGTACAGATTCGAGCCGTAAAGATCACTAATTGACGCCATCAACTGCCAATTGCCGGAGTTGTAGCTCATGGAACCAATCAGTGCAGCCGTTTCCTGATGCTTGGAGTGCTGTCCAGGATGCAAAAGCGTGGTGATACCGAGATCAAGCTGGAAGTTCGTTTTCTTCCCCCATTCGAAAGATGCTTGTAGCATGATTTGGCCAAGATCAAGTTGGGGCACTGAGCTTTCTTCACTATTGCCTGATCTCTTCGACTGGAGCATTGCACCAACAGCAAACCGTTCGGCAGAAATCTCAATACTTGCTTGTGTAAGTTCTGTTGGCACGTTTTTAGGAATGTTCTCTATCTTGTGTCCAGCTATGAGACTGGGAAGATCAATGGAATCAGCAGGGCTTTGAGTTAGGGGCTGAAGATCGGTCGTCTTCTCATAGCGAGGGCTCAAGACGCGAGCCTGGTCGGTATTGAAACCTGTAGTTGTATTAGTCAGATGTTATGATAGAGTAGATAGATGTTCGTACCGTTCCAGAGTCGACCAAGCAAAGTACCAATAGATCCAATGCCTCTCGTCCAACAGTATGTGACTAAGAACGGAATTCTCTTGCTTTGATCATTCCCAACGCCGAATTTGTCAGTGGAGACTTCAATGTCCACACAGACGCTTTCGAGTTGCATCTCTCCTTCTGAAGTGTCAAGGTCAATGCGAACTTGCCGAAGATGAATATGACTTGTGAAGAAGTTCTCCTTCCCAAGGAGTTCCTTGATGTTATTGAGGCTCTCAGGGTCAGGTAGTAGGTCCAGAAGCCAGAGAATGATGGTAGTGAGTGGGTCATCGTCCTGACTATCTGAGTTGAATTGAAAGACCAGGCTGTATCCGGTAGGGAAGATTTCAAGACCAACCAACAACTCGGCTACACGATCTTTGGCCCTGATGGAGGCGTTGATCTCAAACTCTATGCCTCCAGATGATAGAGGTAGGTGACCTTTGTTGGTCACACAAAGTGCCTTGGAAATCGTCAAGATCATAGCTGCCTCGGTAAACTCCAGACCACGAAGAACCTTGTCAAAGATGCCGTTGAGCTCTTCATTATCATCCAGTGTGAAACGAAGCCTCATGATAGTTTCAAACTGATTCTCAGGACGAAACCACATAGCATTACGCTCCCTACCAGCGTCTTCACGCTTCAAGCTTACGCCCCGATCAAGTAGAGCATGGGGTAAGACTTCGGCAATACTGAGTAGCCCAGCGTGTTTGAAGAGGTCGCCAACGGTAGACTTTAGGTCACTTAGTGTTCGTTTCGGATCAAGACCGAAGTACAATGGCGTTCCATCGTTTGTCATGCCTGGTTTGGGAACTTTGGCTGTACTGGTAGTGAAAAAGTCGTCGCCGCCAAATGCAAAAGAGAGAGCTGGGTCTGAGGAGCTGAAAGTGATTTTCCACGGCGCAGTAATTTCAAAGTTGAATGACTGGATGTTCAAGCTATCTTTGTCATCGACATCAATTGACAAAGTGCTGTGTTCATCCCAGTTCGTCATCCAAGTCGCCCACGGATCGCTATCATCAAACTTTGCTGAAGTTCCATCTGGTTTCGCTGCAAGCACAATGCCTTTGTCTGGAAGGAATCCAAGGAACTTCTCAAGGTTTATTTCGGATCCTGAGATAGTGTGTACATTTGTGCCTGGGGGTTTGCCGGCGGCTTGTGAGTAGATGTAGAATTTCTTGTCGTCAGTTGCCGAGGCTTTTGTAGCAGTTCTTTTTGCGCCGGGGATGGGGGATGCCATCAAGGCATCTTGATAAGGACTGACGTTGACCATCTTGTAAAGTAAATTGTGAGTAGTAAAGATGGGTTCAAGTGAGAGATGCTAGTCAAGAGATGTCCAAGATGATGCTTCTTGCAGCGCTGGAAAACGCCCATGTTGAAACAGTCGGGGACCAGCAGAGTATCCCAATCAAAGTCTCTTTCAAAACGATATCTCTATCACTTTCACACTACTTGTCCCTTTCCTGATTGATACATATTTGATCAAGCCTAAAGAAGGTGGGGGGGTGTTGCAAGCACTCCAACATACTCTTATAACGAGGTGTCATCAATTGAGAACTTCTGTAACGTAATTAATACGCCACACCTAATTAATCTGCATGGAACTCTCAATATGTCACTCGGCATATGCGACAGACCCCGCCTTTCAGCTTACACCTTGCATAATCCTTCGCCGATCTTGACTCGAAAGAGGAATATTATTTCTCTTTTGGCCATCTTCACAAGGAAATATGCATCCTGAAGCCCATAACAGCAGCGGTTAAAAACGCTCTATCTCTTTTTCATATTTCACATTCTGAATTTGCCAATTGGGTTATTACCGCGTCACATAGGATTTTCAGCTCGCAACTACCATGCACGCCTTTACTTTTCAAGAGGAACTATTGAAAGAGGCTGCTCATGCGTGTGATAGACCGGCGAGCCAAGACTCGTATAGTGGTGAACCGTCCAAATGCTCATGCAGACTATTATGTGCCGCCATGATGTGACATTGACACAGCACCGCTCGTCACGGCAGCAGTGACTTCTTGTCAGAGCTGAGGGGAAGTTAATCGTGATCCATCGGATGGATACTGGAGCAGCCCCCGCACAAATGTTCCATAGGAAGGAGGACAAGTTTGAATCATCTCACTTCGGTTCGTTACTCATCAACCATCATGTCTGACAATCTTCTCGTCCCCGTTCAGTTGCACGCCTTCGTCTTGAATCCAGCAGTATGCAACGAACAAGGCGATGATGGTGCTCGCATTGTCCCCATCACACAACCCAACTACACTTTTCTCCGTCTTGACAACTTTGTCGTTCAACATGATGTTCTCAGACATATCGACAGTCACAACTCTGCTCCAGCCTCCAAGAACTCCCGCATGACTGACCTTGGAGCGAGGAACCAAGAAGGCCATCCCGCGTATCTCCGCAATCGCCATGGTGTCTACATTCACTGGATTCTACCGCAGGTCTATCGTACTGGAGTCACTTCTGCAGACTCTGTGTCAAAACAGACCCGCAGTGACGAGCGTTTGAAGCGGGGCTTACAAGCTCTCCCTGATGGAAAAGATGCTGAAGTCACTACGCCTGAGTTCATACAGCCACCAACTAGGTGGCTTGTCGTTCGCAAGCTTGATATGAGCAGCGTTGCGGACCGTGTCAAGAAGTACTTCCACGAGTATCAGGCTTGGGTTATTGAGAGTGATTATCTCTGGGCTCTCGATGATATCCCTCTTGAATACGACCTTGAAGTCGACGTCAGTCCATTTGTCATGGGTGCTGAGGGGAGTCGCGTCAATGTTGAGCAGCAAGCAGAAGTCTTCATTGGTCGCAAGACGCGCCTTGAGGACTGGAAGCCTAAACCTGAAGACAAACACATTGACATTACTCTTCTTCGAAGTAACAATGAGCTTTTTGCCGACTTCCAGTTACACAATTCCAACGTGTTCAGCATGCTTGATAACTTTGACTACGTTGGAGATGACGGCGAGACGCATTATCTTGAGAACGCCAAAGCGAGCTACTATCTCTTTGGCTGGCATTCAGACAACAAGCACGATCCACTTTGGGATGAAAAGAAACAGTTCACTCATGCGGAAAGACTGGAGTCGCTGTTCATGACGCTCAAAGACACTGGTATACCAGAGACTAACGCATGGCTCAACTCGAAAGACTCAGCACGTTTATGTTGTCATGGGGCCATGTACGATGTCACCTGGGATCACGCCAACAAGCCTGCAAACGTACCAGCAGATGTCCACTCAGCGCGCATCCAAGACCAAAGTCTCCCAGTTCTCTCTCTTGGTACTACACCATTGGATGCCCTGACTACCTACTGCGCTGCTCATAAAAGCAAAGATCCTGGTCTTATCGGCCGGATTGAGGCTGACATCATCGCCATTGAAGCTCTCCTGCACACGCGAGACGATGGTGTCGAAGGCCAAAGAGAAGCTGCTGATACCGTGTACAATTGGAATTTTGAACGTTCCAAGGCCGGCACACACTTTGAACTTGGTAGCAAAGACGCATCTGGTGCACCAACCATTCCCAACTCAGACACTGTCACCGCCCTCAGAGAAGTGAACGAAGTTCAACAGCTCTTGGATGCGTGTGAACGTATGGTCAAGCAGCGTCGGTGGGACATGTTCTCGCGCTGGTGGAAATATGTCAGCGATGTATCGAACCAGGATCGTGAGAGAAGATCTGATGACGATATTAGAGCTGCGGAGCGGCTTGCGACACGTATCCAGCAGCTCGAGAGTCGGATCGTTGACCTCAGAAAGGATGTTGAGGATCAACTTGATAAAGTCGAGCTGTCAGATACAAAGCAAGGGGCCCAGCCATTCTACTATAGAGGTCGGGACCCGACTCTTTTGGTCGGTGGTGTTGAGTCTGGATGGCCTATCGACTTTTCTGAGAACTTGGCCGTTCGACTGCCGGTTCAGACCGTCTCTAGTGCTGAAGAACCACCACTCACTGAATTGATCTCCTTGATTCAGAAGGTCTTTACCGACGAGACATCACTGAGGGCAGCTGGCAATCTCCTCAAAGAGTTCTATGCCCTACAGCCAAATCGCCATCCTGCAAAAGATCCACCCCAGGGTCAATCATACCCTCAGTTCCACGAGTCATTCCCAGTTGAAGGTGCCACCTCTCGTGATGAATGGGGAGATACTCAACCCTGGTTCCCACTTTTTGTAGAGTGGGAAGTTGAATACTTTCACATCCCCTTTGACAAATGGTCTCTTGACGAGACCATCACCCACGTTTCTAAGCCTCCTCAAATGCGCTATGGCATCGATGTCAGCGATGGCAAACCGTTATGGGAAAAGCTTGAAAATGACAAGCCACATGATGTTCGTGTCCTCTCGGGAAGGGTCTTGATCTTGCCCCAGCCAAGTTTCTCGCTGAGAGCCAAGGTTCGGCAGCTCTTTTCTGAAACGCCACCTAGCATACTGGACCAGTACATCGAGGGTAAAGAAAATCGGGATCAGCTTCTCAAAGATATCGAGAAGTTGCCCTTCCTCTCATGCCCGCTGACTGGTCTGACTGAGGGTCTGGTGACATTGCATCAAGGCACGCATATCAAACCTGAGAATAAGCAAATGACTTCTCAAGGGGAGAATGTCTCTGTATTTGATGCAGCTGAATTTCGGAATGCCGGTTTGACGAAAGACCTTTTGGCCAAGATCATGGGTAACTCTGCTTTAACACCTTTTGCATCGTCGGTGAATTTCATTGATGACAAGCATTGCCCCTTCAAGCCTGTTGGCCATGGACAGATGAGGTATGTTTACTCAACCCTGAGAAAGTTTATCATTTTATTAACATTTCTTTTGACAGATTCCGCAAACTTAACATCATCGACAAGTTCGGCCAAGCCATTTTGGCCGTTGATCCCCAGCCCAGGGTAGAGGGACCACCTCCTCTATATCCCTGCATCAGCAACTTCTACGAGCCACAACACATGCAAATCAATGGCAAAGTGGTCGCAAACACTGTTCTTGAAAGTCACGACGGGCACTGCGAATTCATTCAACTTCCACCTCAGATCAATCAAGACGCCCGTCTCAACGCCAACTTTGTCGTTCCCACTACCGACGACAAAAGGCCTGAGGACAAGTCTTACTGGCGACCCACAATGGAGTGGGAGATGCCTATTTGGGGCTGGATACTTACCAACTACGCTGATTACGGCATTCAGCTTTTCCTAGCTGATGGTACTTTCTACGGCGAAGTGCGCATTGGTGGTGCTGATGGGTCCTTGGACTCGCCTAAGTGGTCTCCTTTCGAACCTCCCAAGGACTACAAACCTCAAGAAACAGCACGTCTAGATGCTCTCATCGAGAGACTCACCAAGCCCCACAACACAGACTATATCAAGGGCTTCTGGACTATGCTCACCACTGCCATTGATAGCCTCCCTCCTACGCCATCCGCATACGCACAGTTCCTCGGATCTGTTGTAGGCAAACCATTCGCGTTGGTCAACATGGGTTGGTCTGTTGAGCTATCTGGACCACCTTTTTCCATTCAGAGCACCAGTGCCAAGAAGACTGAGCCAGAGAGACTTCTCATCAACTCTGACATCCATGACGAGGATCATTCTTACATCTTTCAAGTCAAGCTTGGCGACAAGGAACGTGCATTTGACGGACTTGTCGGATACTTTGAGGGTTTTGATAAACCTGATCCTGAAACCAATGAGGAGTTGAAGTATGATGTTATTAACACGTATTTCATCCCCCGCGACACAAATGGCGATCCTATATTTGGGGACAATTTCAAGCCAGTGACTTCGGAGACCTACCCCAAGTTCCGTCCTTATTGGGTTCCCCCAGTTGTGGAAAGCAAGGACAAAGACACCCTCACCAGCGCAGTGAGCTATGCCGACCAGCGTAACTCCA
Organism: Fusarium austroafricanum; assembly: GCA_012932025.1. NCBI lineage: Eukaryota > Fungi > Ascomycota > Sordariomycetes > Hypocreales > Nectriaceae > Fusarium > Fusarium austroafricanum. Next base: position 9,396 of record JAADJG010000682.1, on the reverse strand, counting down.
ACATGTCAATCTTTGGTGCAATCATTGATCCTTTTACTTCGGTTCATGCATACTCCTCTTTCCTCCCTGCCAAAGAACTGAGCCTACCATCATGGACATGCCAATCAGCCATGAACAAAATGCTAGCATTTTTGCACGCAGGGCCAATGACACTCACTTCTGACATCGGACCTTTCCAGCCGGACCAGAAACTCACGATTGAAAAGGCCAAGCAGAAACCACCCCGAGATCTTGCACTTCTTCCTCTTGGATCGGGTGACTGGAATTGGCTTCAGCCTTATGTGGACAGGGACTCTGACATTCCTGCTTATAATGCTTTTGGAATAGATAAGAAGGGTAATTTGATGAAGCCCGGTTTTGAGAAGGGGCCGTATACGGCCATTGAGGGATTTTTGCAGCTTAGGAGGCCTTTGATGGCGGAGAAGGCAGATGATTAATGTCAGATAGTTTTATTACGTTTTTTTCTTTACTGGTTTAAATTTACGAACATCCTTACTCCCACGCATGTGCAACTCTTTAACTCTGTTTATATTAGTGTCTAATTAAATGTTGTGGGAGTATTAAAGGAGGGCACTTCATTCTAGCTGTCACTCATTTGCACCCTGCAGCACATATCCTCACCCGTAAACCGATCGAATTAGTGGAGCCGTCACCGTGGAGTATCGCCTAGAGCCTAGAGATCTGACAGTTGATTGACTCCCTGACGAGTATGTGAGGTGCGCACGTAGGCTTATAGATGCATGAACTTGGATAAATATAGACGTTATAGAGGTTATAGCAATGATGAGCCGATAACAGCACATATACACAAACGAGTGAACCCTGCTGACCCTACATTAAATACAAGCCTCCTAGTATGCCACTTCAATCTACCATCTACCTCTTGTGGAGAACATGGTTGATCTTGGACTTGGGATGACCCTTAGCCACGTAAAAGAGGTGGTTACCCTTCTCGCTAGCAACAACAGTCAACTGGCTTGCAGCATCAACCTGACTTCCCTTGACCTCCTGGGGACTACCCCAACTCTTGCCAACCTGCTTGGTCACAACGCGAATCTCTTGGCTACGGTTTGTGTAGTAGAGGTACACAGTCCCGTTGACATAGGCAATGGCCATGGTGGTGCCAGACTGTGCATCATCGGTGTACTTCAAGTGTTGGGCTGATTCCCCTATTAGCTTCCTTCAGCCAGAAGGGAAAAGTTGGACTTACTGTCTCCATCGCCCTCAGGGATGTATTCGTAGAAGGTCGAATTGGAAGAAGATTGGATGATTACAGAGCGTCTGTCATTCTCTGGGTCGTAGTAAGCCGCGAGAGATGAATGCTTATCGATCGAGATGGTGTCATCAACCTCGTGCTGCTCGCCCGAGTTGACGTGAGTCTCGACTAGAAGGCGATCCTCAGGAGTCCCCCTTTCACTGTTAGTCCAGCATCTACCAAGTGAAAACTCTATAGACTTACTTAAAGTAGTAGACCCAAGCATCATTATCAGAGTTACAAGACGCAATAGTCAAGTTATCCTTCTGCGTCTTGTCAAGCGAAAAGTACACAGGGCTCAGAACAGAGACACTGTGAAACTTATCATCATATTCGACAACGCCATTGGCAGCAACAGTAGCACCGTCCTTTCTCTTCTTAGTGAAGCCAGTGACGATCTGGGTGCCAATAAGGTAAGAGCTCGTGATCTGGCTGTTATCAAGGATAATGCCAGGGATGTCTTCATTACTAGAGATAAGAGTCTCGGGAGAGTCGTTTACACGGCCTTCATCACGATACTCGAAGGCGAGGTGGTTGTTGGTGGCTGTGTAGAAGACATGAAGCTTCTTGCCATCAAGGGCATCTGTGGTGTAGATACTAGCGATGCCGGGCATGTTGAAGACTGGGATGAAAGTGTATAATGGGAGATGATGTGATGAGTGATCAATCTGGGTTGTTCTGGCAAGAGATCTTTACAGGCTGCAAATTTGCTGCCATTTATGCCTTGACCATGAGTGAATCTTTGTAATATCACTCAAACTACGCTTAACCTCTCGAGTATTGACTTACATGTGAAACTAACTACAAATCCGACGAAATAGGCAAAAGCTGAATATTATGACTGCTTTGGGATATTCAGCTCTGTAAACTGACACTTGGCGTAGAAAGAAGGTCAAGATCATCTCTTTCCAAGAGCTGGAATAAGACACGGCTGGAGAACCCCGCACTGCTTCAAAGTTCAGAAATTATTTCAGCTGGCCTCTGGAAGAGCTTTGAACCAATTGCCGCCAAACGGGCCGTCCCATCGAGAGATGCTGCACTGCGATGCGCTTATTCTGGAAATGCCTCATATGCCGCGTCATCCCGGATGAACTAATCATGACGACAAGCGGGTAGTGGGAGGTTAGGGGGGGTGTATGCATATCACTTTGAACGCTCATCCGTGCCTCTCTATATCTGGTAAATACATAACTTGCAGCATCCACCAACTTCAATGGATCGTTTTGACGCGATCACGATCACCACCATCTTCAAAGCCTGTTCAATATTGTAATTCTCATCACACTGCAGATGTCTAGAATTAGATTAACCCTTCTGCACCTATTTGTCATATATTGGCAAGTGAGGGGAAATATTGGGTCACAAGCTGTTTCTGAGGAACTTTGGGACTGATACCGTCTTGTTGCTTCGATGTACCAGTACATGAGAATGAATCCTTCGAACCACTTCATTTTGCTCCCCAGTCCAACGGAGCCTGGATAGCCCGCTTGATGCAAACAGGGTCAAGGCGTCCGCCCACCCAATGTCCAGATTTCAAGTAGTCAAACTCTGTGGGCTTTCGGCTTCGAGCTTCAAGCTTCAAGCATTTTTCATTTTCTTAGCCATCGTGCAGTGATATTGTGACCTCAGTAATTAAACACATCTTTCACAAACAGTTCTTCAATATGGGAATCTACACAAGAGGAAGAAGCAAAGCAATCAATTCCCCCCGTCATCTCACTATCCGTCATGCCCGTCGCAGTGTAGCCATAAGCAAGTTCAATGCCGGCCTCACTGAAACCCACGAGGACCCTCCACCCCTCCTCAAGCCTGGTGAAGAGAAACTCAATTCTTTCTGGGCTCCAGGACTTGAAGCTGGCCCAGCACATTTGATTACAGCAACCCAGACAATCAAGTCACCAAATTCTGGAGAGAATGATCTCAAACTCGTGTCTAAGCAGACCTTCTACGTTGATGCACCTCAGTTTTCACTGCCCGAAGACTCAGTATACTCGACGTACCCGCCGCCTGGGTACTCTGATGATCATCGGATTCTTCCGCACGTCGTGTTGAGTGATCCGCATCTTCCTTGGGAACGACGTGGTAGTCCTTTGGATGATGGCAAAAAGGATGGCCGCAACAAAGTCCCGTGGTTGATCCTCCTCACTTTCACTGAGGATGAACTGAAGCTTAAGCCAGATGCCCTTGGTGCCGGGAAAGCTTTCAAGCAGACGTCTACTCTGTCTGTCAAGACGACTGCTGGGGACGTTGAAGAACTGGCAACCAAAGGGATTGTTTCCAGCCCAGTTTCTGAAATTCTGAGCGAGATCAAAGATGAGGACAAAAAGGAAAAGGAGAAGATCAGGAAGGCTCAGGGGGAGTTCATCTTCATGAGGCCTGACCTCTTCAAGAGTGTCTTTTCTACGTTCGACGACGACAACAAACGTCAAGTTCCAGCATCTCCTGACGTAACCAAGTTTAAATATCTCTCTCACGTCAGAAACATCAACACTTCTGGCATGGCTGTGGCGGGCACCGTAGAGGTGGGCGTCTTCTCTGTGGTTGTCGGCAGCCGAAGCGGGCCGTTGACAAACAAAGCTCCAGCCACTGTCTCGGTTCATCTCTTGTCTATCGAAGGTGTTGAAGACATGAGCAGCTTTCCAGCTGACGACAAGCTTGTTGCGCTGTGTTCTCTACACAGCTGGAACTATACCGTCATGCCGCCAGGCATGCTCAACGTCTTTGATGCTTTCACCTCTCTAGGCGAGACACTCGATGTTCTCCGTCCTCCAGATGAGATTATCAAGCGTATCGCGGAACCCAACGATGACTTGAGCAAAAGGCTCGCCGGCCGTCTTATGGATGGATATTCTATGGTCAAATATTACCCGCAAACAGGAGAACAGACAGTTGCCCTTTTTCGAGGTCCATTCACACCAAGTGTTGTTCTTCCAAATGAGTATCTTGACACATGCTCCAACTCTGGCCAGAATCTCCAAATCCTCGACCGAGAGGTTGGTATCATGGATGTTAGCTATTCAGTGGCTTGGCAAGTTGGCCGTACCATTGCCCTCGGCGATCCCAACTTCTGTGGCGCTCTCTCACGTTTCCGCACTGCTATTCATCAGGAGGCCATGAAACACGCCAAAGTCAACGCGGTTCAGTCTGCTGCTGGTGGTTCCGAGAAGTTCCGCCAGAAGGCTGATATTCTGGCTAGTTTGTCGAATACAATCAAGCAGCTTGATAGGATGCATCTGAATCGCCAAGACAACCACTTCCGGCTCAAGACACCTTCTCACAAGTGGCTAGGTCCAAGCTTGGGTAGAAAGGCATATCCAGCTCTTGGTTTCAACTCTAGCAAGATTAAAGATGACTACCTTGATCATGCCAAGAAGGCAGCTGAGGAGCTTGCATTGTCTACAGATAAGAAAAACATCTATGATGAAACGAACGATCCTGTTTCAGAAGACTGGAAAGTCATTCTCGCTTGGGTCATGGATCGTATGTTCTTGGCTGGTGTTCCTGCCCATTATCTTATCAGCGACCCAAGCCATCTGGAACATGAGAGATTGAAGTTCTTCTATGTTGATTCCAACTGGGTTGATGCCATGATTGACGGCGGTTTGAGCCTGGCGAATCACATGGGCGAAGACCGTGACCGCGAGGCCATTAAACATATCATCAACAACTATGTCAAACATCAGGCTGAGCACCAGCTTCATGCACCTCAGATCCCCAGTTATGGCTTCTATCTTCGATCTGATCTCGTCACTATGTTTCCCGATCTAAAGGTCGAGACCCTTTCCAAGTCTCCTGAGGAACCTGATGCTCAAGAGACTGGAGTCGAGTCTCTTTCCAAACCCCCTAAGGAAGCTCATCCCAAAAAGGCTCCGTTGCTCAGACACAACATCATCGCGGATGGCGTGATGCTAGCCCTTTTAGACCGACATCCTGGATCTGAGGATTTCAATGGCCTTCTTTTTACGCAGCCGCCTCACCAACAGAGGTTCGCTGTGGGCCATTCTTTGTCCGACAGTGAAATCGGTATCAGCCTCCGTCGCCAATATACAGTTTCCCAAGAGATCCGCGAGACCGACAAGCATCGTCATGATCCATTGCAAAAGTTCACAAAATCTTTTAAAGAAGGGAAAAACTGGTTCATTTGGAGCACTGAACCAGGTTCTCAAGCCAATGACGTTCGCATGCTTCGACTTCCCTACTTTGCTGAGCAGCAGATAGAAATCCTCAAGAGCATGCCGACATATGATGGCGACAAGAAATATTTTGACGATAACATTCCAAACTCTGCACTTGTTGCTATGCAGCTTGATGATCCGTACTATGAGTTTGCGGTCCCTTTTAAGAACAAGTTAGTCGGCCTTGGTCCCCCGCCTACGCAATTTCGAACTTTGAACATGACTGGGCATACTTGTGTCACGAAGCTTGTAAAGCATGACGATGATTTGGTCTGTCGTGGCGATGAGAGTTCTGAGCCGAGTGAATCAGAGTCTTCTCCCATCGACACTCCCATCTCATCTGATGACTCATCACTCTTCCAGCGACATGAAGAGTACACACCAGCGGCTCATGTTCTCAAACACAATGTCGCACCTCACGTGCGAAAGCCCCATGTAGACGATGATCAATCTCACGTTTCTCGTCTTCGCTCAACGAGTCGCAGCAGTGGATCAGGTGGAGGTGCATCAGGTGTCCCCAAATTCAACTGTGACGTCTACAGCCCAGGTAAAAACGCCATTCATACCAACAAGGACCAGCTCCCCGATGATCTCGTCTTCTCTGTGCTAGTCAGCGGACAAGAGTACAGCAACGAACATCTTATAGAGTTCGATATTCTTGTCAAACTCGGCCCTGCTACTGATAGGCGCAAGAAACTCATGGAGAGCTATGATGGCCCTGGACCTCGTATGCTGAGCAACCTGAGGTTCAATATCTTGACGGCGGTGATGGAGAGAGATGAGATGCAGTATCTCAAGCTGAGACTGCTACCTAGGAATGCCATCGGATACGTCGTGGCAAGTAGGATGAGTAACGAGTTGAACTTTTTGTTGTGTTTGGCAAAGGTGAATCTTTTCAAGGATAAGGAAACTCTGCTGACTATTGAGACTGAGGCGCATTACGTGAACAGGCCTCAGGTCTTTGAGGATAATTTCACCGTCATGGTGAAGAATGATAGTGCATAGGGTAGAGTTCTTTGGGGGCTGTGTATTTTGAGGATTACCGGCAAATTGACCATATTTTTTTTTAATCTAACTTTAACCCTTACCGCCTGCACAAGGGTCATAAAGGAGTGGCCGTTGTGATGAATGTTCTATGCAACACCAAAAGCAGGCGGGAAGACAGTTTGCCAGTAACAAGGCTAAATTGCAGAGAACATAACTGTTCTGTCCAACCAAGAATTTAACAAGAATCGTGCCTCTGAGGCGATCACAGGCCATTACCAAGCCTATTTGCAACGAAACAAAATAAAATTCATTATTTATCTCCTCTTCAATCAATACGTAGTAATAACGCAAACAGGTCGACATTATCAATTCATAAACTTGCCCTCATCCATCTTTCCCTTGTCCGGATCTTCTGGATTCGAAACCTCCCTTGCTATAAATGCATTCCCCTAGTGCACTTGCGCTGGGCGGGCTTGTGGTAAGTCCAAATCTGGTCCAAAATTATTTCTGACTCCTTGAGCCATTGTGATTAGATGTTTACAATTTGTGCAAGGTGGTCCTAGATACTTGCGTCCCCAGCCATATTGCCCATATTCTTCTGCAATAATAGTGTTGTGGTTGTAAGCAACGTTCATATGATGGTACACGTAATCTCGCGTCAGTGCCAGGCCACGAAGACGTCGAGTAACTGCCCGGACTTGATCTTGAAACCGGCCACCACGGAGCCTACGTCTGTAAAACGTTAGACTTTTTTTTCGAAATATTTATTGGTATAGAAATAGATCCAGCCACAAAGATGGACATACTAGCTTCGACGGTACATTTTTGAGGAGGCAAAAATAAAGTTATAACTTACCCAAGCATCTCCATGAAGGGATAGGTTTCGGCGCAATTTCCGAATCTCTGACCTGTCGGATTCTTTGCACGAACTGGACTGGTATCGAAGCTGTAGCCGAAAGCAAGAAAGTTGTTTTTGAGAATCTCATATCGCGACCACCTGAGCCCCTTGCGTATGTTATGGTTGGGATCCGGGTGCTCCTCATTCTCAGGACGGCCAGTTTCCCATTGACCAACGATATTTACATCCATCCACTCATACCCTGCTAGGGAAGCACCGAGGAAGAACTGCCTCGTGTGAGGATCCCAGGTGCATTGGTGATAGTAGGATGGGTCACCCACACCTGTTACCCGGCTTCCGTTGACTTGAATCGGAGGGGCTCTTTTGGTGCCGATTACTCGACACCAACGGGAGTACATGGCTGTAAGGGGCAAATAGAAGTTTTCTTTGTCGGCATTGGGTTGTGCCGGCCCACAAAGGGAAAGGAACAGGCCAAGAAGGTCAAACGGAGACCAGTATATACGCTCGGGAGTATCAGCAGCAAACTGGTGATTCCAATCAATAGGAATGCGGAACTTGGAGTTATGGGCTCTATCGATGTCCCAATCTTGATTTTCTCGTCGGTAAATATGTTGGCGAGGATCACAATCGCCTCTGTCAAACTCTGGTTGAGGATCATGAGGGGCACCGAGACTGTAATGACACTGTCAGCAACCATTACCATAGTAAATAGATCTTAATGTCTTCTGCTTTATTAAAAGAAGGATCATACCTCAATGTCCTTATTCTATCTCTAATATGCCCCAATACCTCGGCTGGGGCTGTGACACCATTGTTCACAGGGTCTTGTGCCACTCGGTCAAGGAATGCGAAGATCTGGAGTAAGACCTATCAGTCTTCCAATATTTTCTTTGATGGAATTAACAGTAGAGTTTATTTGTAACGCACCCGGGTCCTATCCCATGAATACATTACCGCCGGAGTTTCATTGGCAATTTGCAGGTAAGCAGGAGGGGGTCTGTTCATTGTGAAGGAGGTGCCCAAGTCTCTGCTTGGTAGCTGTGTCTTGATTACGTTTTGTTGGAAAAATGAAAAAAAAAGAGCGATTGAGAGAAGGAGATCAAGAGACACAAGGATACCTTCTCTAGGGCATAGATTCTACCCTCATATCCCATCCCAGAAAGAATACGTACTCCCCTGTTTCCTCGGCGTCCACAGAAGGTAGTGACATGTTTTGGTACAAAACCGTGCCAACATCCATCATTGTATCATCGGTGTTATTTTCAGCCGTTTCGCCAGGCAATCTGCAGAAAAGGTTGAATGCGGTAACTGATTTGGTGGTGGATGGTCAGCTCCCTTGGCGAAACTGAGCTGTCAAATCAAGCTAGTGCCGTAAGACTCTAGTGCATGTGATGACCAAGCGTTACGCTGCATCAGCAGCTGCAGCATCAATAGTTATGACCCTGCACGCGGGATATTCTTGCTATGTTCATATATTGTTTAGCCGCATCTCGCCCCTCACTGCTCTCCCTGGTAGCAGCCATTATGGTTCCAAAGTCCGCCAAGTTAATTCCACCGTCATCTTTCACCCTACATCTCACTTCTCGACCACCGCAACTCACAAAAATGCCAGACGCAACGAACGTAAGTCCTATCAATTTAGACTGACAGGTTGGCTATGTCAGCTAATCTACTACAGATTCTCCCACGGGACTGGACACAGAACGTTGATTCTATGGGCGGTGATGCGGAATGGGGCCCTGACGGCATGTCAAGTGAAACCATAAAGGAGTTCGGCCTAGCGGATCCCCGGCCTGTCCTTGGGTCGACTACTTCCTCAGGCAACGCCATGTTCTACTTCACGTCTGGCGGCAAGATCTATTTATTTAATGCTATGGATGGGTCGCTATATACTGTTAAGAAACCTGAAACGACAGAAGCTCTTATTGAGTTGTTTGTACAGGGTAAGCAGAAGGAAGTTGAGGTGGAGAGATTTGAAGGGCAGTAATACTTAGCTGGCGCTTTATAGTTAGAATAATTTTATTTAACTTGTCTTTATTAAAAGTATTTTTATAATAAGTACTTTTTTTTATTACTGTACTCTTTATGCTAGATATATAGGATCTAGCAGTATATTATTT
>JAADJG010000677.1:0-37174 GCA_012932025.1 Fusarium austroafricanum | reverse complement strand
ATTTTAAGTATTTTTTCTAATTTTTAATAATTATTTATTTAAAAAGTTAATTTATATGAGATTTTGCGGGCGCACTGGGAGGGGTATTCCAGACTTTTGACCCGTGATTGTATTACCAGCGCCGAATGCCGTACAACGGCCTGACCCCGCAACCATCAACAACGTGCGGGTTCGCTTGTTATCTCGCAGTAGGCGAATGATTCTCAGCCAATGCTTCTCTTCCACAAAGGGCCGTTCAAAAGTCACGAATTTATTATGGCCAGTTCTCCTAGGTGACTCTTACATTTTTTGTCACTTTATATCACTTGGCTGCAGCTGCAACTCTTATCCTTGGGATTGGCTGTTGGATGCCCACAGCTGGTGGAGTAACGCTGCTGCAGACTGCATAAGTCACAGGTATCACTCTTCAACGATCTCAAGCTCCTGTCGTGTAATGTACCTCCATACCAAGGTATTCATCTGTATACTGTCATGAGTAACCTCGGACCAAGCCATCCCGTACACCCCTGCTTAACAAAATGGCGAACAGGAAGATTGCATATCCCAGACTGGCAATGGAAGAAGTCTATGACAGTATTTCAATTCCATATATGCATTGGCCATTCTTATCTCTGCCTTAACTTTTGCTCATGCTTTGTCCAAAAGTTCTTGCATGCTCTATGGCCCCAGTGATCCAGCCACCACTCTCCGAAGCTATCTTCCACCTTATAATCCACTTTTGCTACTCTCTCTTCTCTCTTTAGACCACAGATGATACAAGCTTTAGGGGCTGTCGGTACCATCTTAGCTGCCTGTACTTGCATATTCTCGCTAATCTCGGGGACCTGGAGTGACAGGCTTTTATCGGCAGACTTGGCCGCAGCGACTGCAGACCGTAGGCGACCAACCTGCTGGCGCCAAACGGCGACCACATCCGCAGCCTCACGATCCTCACGTGCAGCCTGTGTTTTGTCTACTCCGGCGAGTTTCATACCCTTGCTCCCCGCAGCTGATATCGACATGCTCTTGGCTAGGATCTTATCCCGATGCCATCGCTGCTTACGACCAGCAATAACACGGGCAGCTGTTGTTGCTAGCAGTATATAACCCTGTAGGAAGTCCACAGCTTTAGGGTCTGACAAGATTCGTTGTTTGATTGACGCGCTCTGGCCTGACACAGGCTTGAATAGGGCGGTGCCAGCGTTGAGGAGATCAGGAAACGCCGAAAGGATGACTGACGGAGGTGGAATGTTGATCGGTGGAGGAGTATTATCCTGCGATTCGTTTTGTGAGGGTTGGACATTACCGACAGCGTCCCACTCCCAACTCTCGGGTGCTCTCTTTGTGCTAACAACCGCTTTCCTATTATCTGTGGCCGAGAAATCATCCCAAGCACCCCACTCGTCATTTTGTTCCTTGGTTTTGGCCAGCTTAATATCTTTTGGGCTTTCAAAAGATGGCCATGCTGTGGTTGGAGTCTCTTCTCTGGGTTTTTTGATTTCCTTCGGTTCTGAAGAAGTAGGGGTTTTGATTGCTAACTCTGGGAATGGGTTGCGATCCTGGAAAGATGGGGATTTTGGTGCTTGAGGATAGTTCGTAGTAGTGGCGCCAAAAGCAAGGGGCCCCAGAAGTTTGGTGGGTGGTGGCTTCTGTGTTTGGGGTTGAGTGGGAGCTGGAACTGGTTCTTCTAACGGAAGTAGATCCATAGACGGAGGAGCCGGCGTTGGTTTCGTGGCAGCAACTGGACAGGTCGTTTTTGGCACGGATGGAGGGGGAGGGACGCTTTCGAAGTCTCCAAACTCATCATCGTCGTCATCCTCTTCACCATCAGCAACCTGAAGTTCAAAATCCTCGGCATCAAAAAGCACACTGGGATCTTGCTTCGCAGAAAGTTTGAGTTTCGCCTTCATCCGCTGTTGCGATTCTTGATCAACTGTTGGCTGTCCCCATTCTTGTGTAAGCTGAGTCTTGGATCCTGGTGGCTGTGTCTTTGGGACACTGGTAGGCTTTTGCGACGCCGCCTGTATATCGACAAGACTGTTAGATAAGAGATCCATGGTCGACGCCCTCACAACCCGAGTTGGAGGCTGCTGTTTGATTCCAGGTGCTTGTTGAGCCACAGCTGCGGCTGGGCTCGGGTCTGATTTGGGCCATGGTATAACAGATGAATTTGCCGAGTTTGGAGTTGCACTTGCGGCCGAGCCCCAACCTGAGATAGAGAAAGGTGCAGGACTCGAGTTCTGAATAGGAGTCGCATTGTTAGTTGCAGGTTGTGAAGGCTCAGCTACTTCAAAATCGCCCCATCCATCGTCGTCGTCGTCATTTGTCTTCGCCGGCTTCGACGGGATTGGGACACTTCCCCAAGCATTTTGAGAGCTCGATTGAGATTTAAAATCTGCCAATGGCTGAGTATTCACTGGCGAGACATTGTTGGTATTGCCTAAGAGACCAAAGAGGTCCTGGGTTCCAGTACGTTGAAGAGGCTTTGGTGGGAGTGTTTGTTGCTGGACTGGAGACTTAAACGGAGCGTTCTGCTGCTGTTGCTGTTGACCTGGAGAAGGTGTAGAGTTGTTTGAGAGACTATTAAACTCGGCAAAGAGATCTGCAGACATAGTGTAGCGTCCAACAAAGCTTCACTTCGTAACCGCGAGTCACGAGATGTGTTGTATCGCAGCGTTGAGGTTTAAAGGGAAAGCTGCCGATCAGAGCGCTGAGCTGAGCGTTACGTGGAAGAAGATATGGACCTAAATTGGCCCGAAGAGCTAGAGAAACATGATGCTATTTGTTTGGCGGTCAGCCCCTGAGCTTAGAGGCGCCCCGGGTTCAGTGCCGCTGTTCAAGCCTGGTGCAGCGGGGTGGACCCAACGCTTAAGCATGGAGGCTGGCAGGTGAGGAAGTGGGGCTAACTACGGAGGCGGGAATCTGAAGCGCCGATTGTTCAAGGTTTCCGTCTGTCTTCGCCATCAGCTTTACAGTGTACATTCGACTGGTCTCTCCCGTTACGGATCGTGTTCGCGACACCGTTAAATTGAATTTTGGCCTTTTCCAGTGGTGTGCCAAAGCATCATGAGGCCTCTCGAAGAGTCGCTGTACGTTGCGCCTATTAGCGACAACAACTATATCAACTGACCAAGCCATCTCTATACAGCTCGAGATGGCGTGAGACACAATCCCATGGGGCGCATCTCGGCGATTTACGACGTGCTGTTCGATGCAATGGCCCGTCAAGTCCATGTATATCAGGCTGCCGTTCTCTTTGTTGGAAGGTGAGCCAACCTATCCTAGATATTGTTGGTTGATAGGTCAACTAAACCTATCAACACAGACTTTTCTCCTTTCAACTGCTGCTGAAGGTTTGAGCTGGTCTCAAGTCCTGGATGAGGGAAGAAAGTTTTACAAGGAGCAACGAGATCACTTCCTCAAGTATATCAAACATCCAGAAGCCCTTGCGGAGCTGAATATCGATCCCTTGACTGAGGACCCGAGTGTAAGGTCATCAAAATTTGAGAGCGAACAATCAACTGACTCAAAAGCAAGTCTCCATGGAATACTATTCGCCAAGATGAAATTGTTCGTGCTGAAATCCAGCAAGATGTTCAACGACTGCCCGATGAAGCCTCTTACCATGAAAACCAAACACAGGCAATCATCTTAGATATTCTCTTCATGTATTGTAAGCTGAACCCCGAACGGGGTGGTTATCGCCAAGGCATGCATGAACTGCTCGCACCTATTCTATATGTCATCGAGCAAGATGCCGTGGATCCCACGACTTTACCAGCGGGCACCCCTTTGGATGATGCCTTGGTCAAGACTCTTGACCACTCTTACATCGAGCATGATGCCTTCACTCTATTCTCCAAACTGATGGAACAAGCGCAGTCGTTTTACGAGGTTAAGGATGCCGTTACGACGCCAGGAAGCTCACTACGGCATTCCAAATTCGCAGAACAAAGCTCTGCCATCGTTGAACGGAGTAAATTCATTCATGAAATATGTCTACAAAAGGTTGACCCTGAGCTTGCTACTCATCTTACCAACATAGAAATTCTACCACAAATCTTTCTCATGTCAGTCACAGTCTCTGCCGTGCACTCTTGCTAGAGTCGTCACTAACGCCAGGACAGTCGGTGGATTCGGTTACTCTTCAGTCGAGAATTCCCCTTTGAACAGTTTTTGGTACTTTGGGATACTATTTTTGCCGTCGACCCGACTCTGGAACTGATAGATCTGATTTGCGTTGCGATGCTGATTAGAATTCGATGGGATTGTGAGTTCCTTACGCAGACCGCCTTTCCTGGCTAACAGGTTTCCTAGTATTGGAGGCTGATTATTCTGTCTGCCTCCAATTGCTTCTCAAATACCCCCCTCCATCAGGTGCTCATGGTCCTCATACATTTGTTGACGATGCCCTATATCTGAAAGACCATCTTTCTCCATCAGGGGGCTCATCGCTCATCATGAAGTACACAGGAAGGATGCCCACAATATCTTCACCACCGCAGACCTCGCGAGCAGGTACTCCAAACTTCCGTGGGTTCAATTCATTCCGGCATAGAGCGCCAGGCTCAAGGACACCAATATCGTCACCTTCCCGCTTCCTTCAGCAACAGGGTGGTATGGAGGCTTTATTTCAAGGAGCTGCCAAAGGAGCCAAGGGAGTCTTTGAAAAAGGCGAAAAACTAGGTATTAACCAGGCCGTCAGAGACGCCATGGGGGAGATCAAGCGTAACATCAACGAAGCTCGATCTGCACCTAGATCTCCACAGCCCCTTGCCAACGAGGATGAAGCGACTAGGAGCCTAGCAGCACTAGAAAGGCGGAACCAACACCTGGCTGCCATGCTTGACGAGACTGTTAACAACCTCAAAGCATTATCTGCCTCAAACCTGGACGACAAGGCTAAAAGCCTCGAGCTTATCGAAATTGCGGCGGCTAAGGTGCAATTTGTCAAGATTTACCTAGATGATTCTTCGATAGAAGTCCCTATTCTCCAGTCTCCACCGCCTGAGGAGAGCCTACGGGAAGTTACCGTAGCGGAAACCACCATAGTACATCCAGAACCAGTATCAGCGGCACCTGCAGGAGTTGACATCTCAGGTCTTCAGATATCCGAATCCAAGTCAACAGCCGAAAGCGAAGTAGCGCGTCCCTCTAGTCCTGATCGTATGGATATAGTTTCGCCTGATGACAACAACCCCCCAAATTCATTAGCTCCAACACGGCCGGCTCCTGTTCCGACTCGTTCGACGTTGGCTCAATCATCTTTCTCTTGGATGCTGGAACCGGACGAATCTGGGCCTTCGAAAGCTTCGCTCACATCAAACAAGTCACCACCGCCACAGCATAAGAAAAAACTGTCAAACAGTGCTAGTCGTGAAAAGAATGCTTTCCTGTTCGGCGAAGTTGCTGAGAGTCGCATCCCTTTGAACTCACACGAGATATTCGGCCTGGAGCCCCTTAAAAAGCTTAAGAACGCTAAAGACGAGAAGAAGACAGATGAGTAGATACAGCCTAGACATTTAATCTGGCGTGAGATGCATGATTCGTCAATATTACAAAGAACATTTTTACCCAGGCATTTACTTTCGCAGTATTTTTGAATCAATTTGTGACTGCGTGTGAACATGGGTTTGAGGCCGTTCGCCAATGAACAACGGCCAAGGATGAATTCCGCGGTTCGAAAGAGACCATTAGTTCAACTGAGTACTTTGTGTTCGGGTCATGACTTGAGAACAAGCAGCTGCTCATTGCCAATGCTCTCGTACAAGGACTATGTTTGGAATGGAATGGACCTCTTCCTTCTTTATAAAGCTCACATGTACTCAGCTCTTCAATCTACATCCCCTATTCATGTATCTCAAAATAGATTAACGCAAACACGCACACTCAACAACAGCTATTCTACATAGCAACAAGCTACTTGGTTAGTCAAAAGAAACGCAACCACGCTAAGTTCTGAATAGCCATCATGACTTCCGTATATTTCCAGGTTCAACTTGGTTTCCTCCTCGCAGTCTCACGCAGGTCAAGAGACAGTCGAGGTGTCACCACAGCGAGTTTGTCCATTGCCCAATTGAGCCACTCCCAACACATCATGATTCTTACTTCAAATTACCCAAAATAGAGACCAATTTTGTGTCCTTCCTGAAGATTATCTTGTTCAAGCACAATGGGCTGTTGATCAATTCGAAACTGCCTTGTATAACCACGACCTCACCACAGCTGACTTTCGGAGAAAACTTGAAGTTGAGAATGAAGTTGAGTCCTGGGCTGTTGAATTTGATGGAAATATTCAAGAAGATCAGTTTAATCAGTATGATTGGATAGGTCTCAAGCTGACAGACATCTTCCGCTTTCTGCCCCCCGAGAGCCCGTTCCCAGAAGCAGATTGCAAAACTGTCATGAATATTCTGCACAAGATGTTTCTCACTGTCGCAAACTCGGACACACGTCTTGGAATTAAAGTGGCTATCCCAAAAAGAAATGCCTGTCTCGATCAACTGAAAGCCATTGCATCCATGATTTGGTTACTCGACCCTCTCCTGGGTGATATTCGCCCTCCTCATTGCGGGCCTGGCTCAATTCATTCACTCGGTCTGCAGTATACTAACCTTATCAGGGACCGTCCAATTAATCTACAGACGGAGCTGGCCTCCACCATTCAAGTTGAGGACCCCTGGAACAATCGCCTCTCACCCAACCGTCGTCCGCTGGAGCTTCTCTCCGATCCTGGAGAGCTGAGACGGCCAAAGTATAACCATGAAGCTGACAGGATTCTTAGTGCTGGCTCTATCGAAGAGCTCATCCGACTTCTGGGTATCAAAATCCAGGATGCCCGAAACTTTCCTCATGCAAGACCTGCTTATAGGTTCTTCATCGACAGAGAGTCAGAGACCATCGATATCAAATTCAACCAGCATTGCGGAACTCTCAATATCATTGAAATATTGCGCTGGACCACTCTATGCGTAGAGCTTATACAACACTGTCTTGACAAGTCTGGCATATTCCTTTACGAGTCCTATCCTGGACTCAACTATCACTCCACGATTTTGATTTTCTCAAAGAGCAGAATTTGGAAGAGGTGTCCAGATATTTCCAATCTAAAACAGAAGCCTTAAAAATGCCTGACCTGAAATATTGGCCTCTCATCGAAAGTACTGTTTCTCGTGATGAGTATGGGGAAAACTCACCAAAGAACATAGACAACAAAAGGTATTCTTTTGGTATTGAGCTAGAATTATACATGCCAGACATGCCGGTATATCGCACCTTGTCACGAGTGACCCCGGAGTCTATCTCGTCAACTGACTCTGATGATGTGGAGGACATTGTGTCTGAAGACCACAGAGACTGTGACGAACAGCCCGACCCTCATCCCGAAGATGACAGACAAGTCGGCCGCGGCACTAATTTCTCATGCAGAGCTTTTACAATCGCCGAAATTATCAGTTCCAAGGGGCCATTGACTCTGATGTTGAACTCACATCTCCACCCAGGGTCGCGTGCCTGGAAGGAGAAGCTCATGGAGCATGGGGTGATCCCGGCCCATGACATCCCTCGTCGATACCAGACGTGGACCATTACGTACTATATATCTCTCAAAACGTGGCTTGACTGGGCAGGCTATCTCGAGTTGAGCGGTTTGGAAATTGCAAGCCGTGTTCTCAGAGACACGCCAAAAGGCTGGGAAGAGGTACTCAATATGGTCTCTGTCCTGCGAAACAACTTCAGACTAACTGTGACCAGATCTTGTGGCTTCCATATTCACGTTGGCAAGGGTATTGATCCACTAACGCTTCATCTATTGCGGAAGGTTTCTGTTCTCATGTGTTACGTAGAGAACATAATTTACCGCCTCTGCGCTTCCAGACGAAGGCATTCACAATACGCGAATTCTCTGACGGGACAGGATTTAATCCTGAGTGAATCATACATGCCTGAGTGGCCGAGAATAAATGCCCCAGCCGACTTTGAGCAGCACATCCCTGTCGACAAGCTTACTGATCACCGCATGCTGGGGATGCTGAAGAAACTATGGGCAGCCCATTCAATGAACAATCTTTCTCAGTGGTTGCAACCCAATAACCTAAGGTCAAAGTCTAGCATAAGTATAGCAAGTTGCAAAACCTTTAACGGAGGTGGTATGAATGAATTCAAGGGCACTGTTGAATTTCGCTATCTCGAAGGTACTCTGGACCCTGAACTGATTCTTCGATGGAGCCAGCTGATGGTTTCTCTGTTCCAGTTTGCTGACGCGGCTTCACCTCAGGCATGACAGATCCTCGTACTAACGGCATTTCATAGTCGGGAATTCGGTTCCCTTGATGCAAACGTCCTAAGAATGTTTCTGATGCTACTTAGACTGGTAACGATTATGGCTTTTGGATGAAACGGATTGAAGAAATCTCGAAATTGCCCGTCGACACTGGGCCACAGAACACAAGGCCATATGACAATCATGAGATCTTGTCCCGCCTTGATGAGACGCGAATCGAAGCCTTGAGAGAGGGTTTGTGTTATAGAGGGAGGACGGTGCCGTGCTTGTATCAGAAGGCCAGGAAAGATGAGGTCATGGACGAGCCTCAGCTTCCAACCGACCCGCAGAGCCGCGCAAAGAAACTGCTACAAATGGTTGGATCTTCTAGTGGTGAAGTCGAGAAAGCACTCAGCAATGCTATCAAGGCGACTACTGAACAAGCAGAGGAGCAAGCAGAAGATGAAGGCTGGAGCGAAGTCACTTATAGGCTTGGAGTCATTAATATTAGCCGCAAGGAAGCGAAGAAAGAGCTGAAAGTATGCGAAGACGACTAGAAATGGAGAAGCTAGTGGGATAGGAGTTTTTTTTTTTATTCTGATTAGAAAATTGATGTACTTTTTCAGTTTGCTGTTCTGTGTGATGTAACTATTTTCCATCGAGGTTAAGATTGAGGTTAAGTTCTCATGGTATAGGGCCCTAAGGCTAATTGTCAAACAAAATAGCACGTTCTAAGTGACGAAGGTCCTACGCGAAAAAGATTATAGATATCATAGACATGACGTGCTTGAAAGGTGATTTTGTAGTATTAATACCGGGTATCATTTCCTCATTATTCCTATGCCGGAGAACTATGCTCTCTTTCGATGATATCTTCGCGCGCCAATGGTCGAGTTCCGTCATTAAGAACCATGGCTTCTCGATGCTGCCGTCGCAACCGTTGTTCCTCGGCGGAATGTTCCCTCGTCCGCGCGACCTGCTGTTCAACAAGTGGGAGATTTCCTGCCTCTTCTTCAATCTCCATAATCAGGTCTGGCAGTTCCCTGATTCTCCTCCTAGAATTTTCCTTGTCCATTAGGCCTGCCTTTTCCAACGCCCTAAGACCTCGTCTTGATTCCTTGATACGATCGACTATCTCGACGATTCGGTTTGCCTTGAGTGCCATGTAATCTTTGAAACTGCGACGTCGCTCTTCGGGTGTATCGCCCCATTCCTGCTTCGCTAACCACTTTTCAATGAAGCGTGCCTTTACTAGCATGCTGACGCCATACTTATTAACGAGCTCCAGGATGAACATGAGGCAGAACCTCTCGGCCATATCGCGGAGGTAGTACTCATCCCAATGACTGTCAGTGAGACTTGGTCGCTCGGCGTCGTCCAGGCTCAGCTCTAGAGACCTGACAAGAGCAGAGTAGGCTTTAGGATTATTCAACTTTGAAAGTCCATCCAAACCTGGAATGTTTAGCTCTGTTCTCATTCTGGGATCATTAACCTACCAATGGTTTGTCCAGTGAGTAGGGCCAGAGCCCGAAGACATCGCATCCTTTCATCATAGTCTGGTCGAGTAATGCCGAAAAGCAATATGTGAGTTGTCTCGGGGTCATTAACGGCTCGATCGCAAAGGATCTTGATCGCAACTTCTCTAATAGAATAGTTGGGATGGTCCAGTAACTTCTCAAGAGTTTCAAGTTCTAATGAGTCTTCGGTGTCTTGGGTTATGTACTGTGTTTTCGGTTGTGGTGGCGGAATCTCATTGTCGTCTCTTATGATGGTAAGGGCAGTGAAAACAGTGCTCACAACACCAAAGGTGGCAAGGCCCAAGGTCACTAGAACAACTCTCTCGTCGCGAGCAAAAACAAGGAGGCTGTCAGCCCAGCCCATCTTGATTAAATCTGTTTGTTGAGCTCATGCTTGTTAAAAGGTTGAAGGCGAAGTTCGCGAGAGCTCCTGACGTAAGGCGTTCTGCCAATTTATACCGCTCTGTTCCATCTTAATAAGGCTAGGTTACCCGCATTGAAACCCACTTTCCGAACTTCAACTCAAATGAATCAATAGTGACTTTAAAAAGCAAGAGTAAAATCAATGGTGATCAAAACAACAGAATAAACGAGGAAAAAGAGGTCATACTCTCGGCAGTGATCTGATGGCTGAGCATGTTGTTCGTACTCACGTGACTCCACCAATCTCAGCGAAGGATTATCACGAAGCTGGTGCTGGAGTGGATCTTTGGTCGGCCCC
This sequence comes from Fusarium austroafricanum, assembly GCA_012932025.1. Lineage (NCBI taxonomy): Eukaryota > Fungi > Ascomycota > Sordariomycetes > Hypocreales > Nectriaceae > Fusarium > Fusarium austroafricanum. The sequence goes on along the minus strand of JAADJG010000677.1, from coordinate 26,697 downwards.
ACATCTTTGATAACGATAAGACTTTTTTCCCATCGCAGAAAAATCCAAAGAACTCAACGCAGATTTCACATCCGCGGCATATATCAGTCGCAATGGCCGGCTCCCAGCTCAAACGCCTCAAGGCATCTCTCAAAGAGCAAGGAATTGTCGGCCCTCAGCAGTCGAAGAAACAAAAGCGACGTAATGCGCAGGATGAACGATCTCAAAATGGTAAACGACTCCAGAGAGGGGTGGTGTTAGAGGGCATTCGTGAACAGTTCAACCCTTTTGATCTGAAGCATGCCAAGGGTCCCAAATTTGAGGTTACAAGTAATCGACCTACTCTGACTGCTGGAAGCATAAAGGGCCGTCCCGGCCAGGCCAAAGCAGCGAGCGAGGAGAGGGTAAGATCCCGCATCATTGTCACTAAGCAACCAACTAACAAGAACGAAGCGTCGACAAACCCTTCTAGTCGAGATGCAGCGCCGTAATAAGGTTGGTGGAATCCTCGACCGTCGATTCGGTGAAAATGATCCCACGATAGCCCCAGAGGAGAAAATGCTCGAACGATTCGCTCGAGAGAAGCAGAGAAGCCACAAGAAGAACTCAATGTTCGACCTGGAAGACGACGAACCTTCAGAAGGCTTGACCCATATGGGCAAGTCTATTTCATTCGGCGATATCGACGATTTCAAAGAAGACGATCTTGAAGAGGATTACGACAGTGATGGCTCAGTGCGCGAACGGCAAAGGTTGAAGCGCATTCGCGCATTGGCGGCGGAGGGCAGCGATGGTGAAGATGGTGAACCAGAACGGAAAAAGACAAAGAAGGAGGTAATGGAAGAGGTTATCGCCAAGTCCAAACACTACAAATACGAGCGACAAGTAGCAAAAGAAGAGGATGACGACGTCAGGGAGGCACTTGATAAGGAGCTGCAAAATATCCAGTATATGCTACACCACAGTCGACCTGGCGCCAAAAGTCAGAATGAAGGAGCATCGAGATCTACTATTGCGGGAGTTGACCGAGATGCCTTCGAGAAGAACTTCGATCTTCAAGTCAAGAAATTGGCCCAGGATAAGAGGGCTCAGCCCGCGGATCGTACCAAGACTGAGGAGGAGAAGGCCGAAGAAGAGTCAACAAGACTTAAAGAGCTTGAAGACAAACGCCAGAAGCGCATGAGGGGCGAGTCAGTCAGTGACAGCGAGGATGATGAGATGGACAACAAGGGTAAGAAGCCTGAGCATGATGCCATGGACCTCGACGAGGAGGAAGAGGACTTTGGTCTGGGTAGCGGTATTCGAGCTCGCCCTACTGCTACAGAACTTGGCTTTGACGATGAGGATGATTTCATCATCGACGATGACCTTGTCGCTAGTGGCTCAGATTTGGAACCACTCGACAGCGACGATGAATCAGACATGGATGAGGGATCGGACGAAGAAGCCCAGGATGAGGAGGATGACTTCACCAAAGGTCTTCTAAACGAAGAAGAAAGCCGAAATCCTGTTTTCGATATCGACTCAACAGCAAAGGCCTCAGCAATCCAAAAGGGTGACGAGCAAGGCCTTCCTTATACCTTCGAATGCCCTCAAACTTGTGACGAGTTGCAGGCTACCTTGGCGCCATACCCAGTCAAAAACTTCCCTACTATTGTTCAAAGAATCCGTGCCCTCTACCACCCCAAGCTCAGCAGTAAGAACAAGGAGAAGCTTGGCAACTTTGCAGCTGCTCTAGTCGACTACGTCGGCTTGCCTTGGGATCCTGTTTCCTCCCCCCCCTTTACAGTTCTTGAAAGTATTGTCAGACACATCCACTCTCTTGCAAAGATGTTTCCTATTGAGATTAGCAAACAGTTTCGAAAGAATCTTGCCGAGATGGGCGAATCCCGACCGCTGGCCCTGGGACCCGGAGACCTCATTCTGCTTTCTGCTATTGGCACCATTTTCCCTACATCCGATCACTTCCATCAGGTTGTCACTCCGGCTGTGTTAACAATCACTCGATATCTTGGCCAAAGAGTGCCACAAAATCTGGCACACTATGCTATTGGCTCATACCTCTGCATTCTTGCTGTCAACTACCAGAAGCTTGCTAAACGCTATGTGCCTGAGGTCGTCAACTTTTGTTTGAACACTCTGTCCGCTCTGGCCCCCGTTGCCACCTCCAAGCAGCTTGGAAACTTCCCTCTTCACAATACTTCTGCAGGTATCCGTACAGAAGCTGCAGCTAAGGCGGAGTGCCGGAGACTCAGCTTTTTTGACTGCATTGATGAAGATGCCAAGAAGGCTGAAACAACAGCCCGCAAGGTTGCTATTCTCGGCACCACAGCTCAAGCCATAGAAGCCGCAGCGGATACGTGGACTGGAAAGAGTGCATTCCTTGACACGTTTGGACAGGCTGCGAGTGTGCTCAAGCATCTCGGTAGCAAGGCCTGCCGGTCTCAATTGCCCGCTGCTCTAAACGAACGAATTGAGAGACTGCAGGCCAAGTTCGTCCGCATGCTCAAAGTTGCTCAACTATCCCGCCGCAGCGTGGAACTTCATCACCATCGCCCCTTGGCAATCAAGACCTACGTGCCCAAGTTTGAGGAGACGTTCGACCCAGACAAGCACTACGACCCCGATCGCGAGCGAGCAGAGCTGGCCAAGCTCAAGAAGGAGCACAAGAAGGAACGCAAGGGTGCTCTGCGGGAGCTGCGCAAGGACGCCAACTTCATGGCACGGGAAAAGCTGCGGATCAAGAAGGCGAAGGACGAGGCATACGAGAAAAAGTACAAGCGTCTCGTTGCCGAGATCCAGAGCGAGGAGGGTCGCGAGGCGAATGCGTACGAGAGAGAGAAATCTGCGAGAAAGAGAACCAAGAACAGGTAAACGGATACAATGGCGTAGATATAGGTTTAGAATACCAATACATGTTTTCATATGTCCACTTGATGCGTGCTTTTGGCGAACGTGATAGATTGGATGCCATAGTCAATGCGAAAGTATGGCATGTTCTTGTTAATAGAGCTGTTGCTGTGGTGAACTTTGCTGAGTTGGATCATCAGAATAATATCTGCACCAGGTTACTTGTCTTGAATCAGGGTGTCAAATTGAGAGACAACTGAAGATTAGTTACTACTATTCGTACCACTAGAATTAGTGGGGCTCGGTCATATTCTGGAAACAGCCTCTCTATCTATTTACCTAGGTTCTCACTAACGACATAAAACCTTGAATCATCACAAGCACGGCCCCCCAAGTCCTCCACAAAAAGGGAGAGAAAAAAATATCATGGGTGCTGAACAGAAGAAGGGTGTAGATGCACCAGACGAAGAGGATGACTACATGAACATGTCCTTTGACGATCCAACACCCGCGAAAGAGACATCCCTACAACGTACACAACGCCTCAAGCGTGAGTCACGCGCACGAGGAATCATCAAATCAAAAGAGCAAATCGCAGAGGAAGAAGAAATAGCGCGTGAAAAAGCTCTCTCAACGTCAATGATGGACGACGCAAAAGCGAAGAAGAGTAAGGGTCTCGCTATGATGGCCAAGATGGGCTTCACTGGTGGTGGTCTGGGAAGGAAGACAGAAAACGGCGCAGCCCCCGGGCGCACAGAACCAATACAGGTCAGCGTCAAAGAGGATCGGGGAGGTATTGGCCTAGATAATGAGAAGAAGCGCAAAATCAGAGAGGCAGCTGAGGAGAGGGACATCAAGGCTGCTAAGATGGATCCGGACGAGTATCGTGAGCGCGTGAGAAAAGAGCGTGAGGACGCGAGGCTTGAGAAGCAGTTTTTTGCGACTCAACGCACGGCGGAGAGAATGGACGATGAAAAGTTAGAAATATCTGGCCCTGACGCTTCAGCATCAAAATCTAAAGACGAAAACGACAGACCAGCGACAATCGCATCTCGTCCCCTCAAATCAATACCTCTTCTATATCGCGGCCTCGTCAAACACAGAGAAGAAGCAGAGCGTGATAGACGCATGCGCTACGATCTTGGGCAGTCACTGCCGCGGCTACCAACATATGAAGACGACCAAGAAGATGCAGATGACAAGAGGGCTTTAGGAAAAGGACACACGGTATATGCTACAGCTGAAGATCTAGATGAAGAGGATGAGGAGCTAGATCGATTCAATGAGCTTGATATTGGAGAACGGTTGAAGAGGGTGTTGAAGTATTTGAGGGAGAGGCACCAGTATTGCTTCTGGTGTAAAATGACGTATCCTGATGCTGAGATGGAGGGTTGCCCGGGATTGACTGAGGAGGAGCATGATTAGTTGCGATAAAGCTGCAGTACAACAGACAGAGTAGGTTGATTTCTCATGCTACTAGAGGCGCATTCCTATGTCAAGATACAGACTGAAGCCTTTGATTTCCATTACGAGTTCACTGGTTCAGAAGTGTTATCACGAGTGAGAAATGCATAGTCAACTTGCCTCAAGTCAACCATCAGGTTTTTTATGGTTGAGAAATCTGATCTATGTTGAGATTGGATTGCATATCAGTTGCCCTGGAATCGATGAGATGTCACCTCAGGAAAGTCTCAACAGAATCTGAACAGTCTTATTAGACTTATCTTAGGTACTCAATTATGCTTTCTCAATCATTGTTAGACCGTCTCAACAAAAGAGGAAATGAAGATTATCTTACTGCATTAACAAGAGCGGAAGCCAATTCCGGCTGGCTTGGTAACTATTGAGTTATCCTTCTGAAGACATGTTGGTCAAGATCGGTTTTAATATGCAAGACCGTCCATATATTCTTCACCGATAACTTGATCGGTGAAATCTCGACGTCAAGGAATATTGGACCATAATATTATAGTAACTGGAAAAGTTGTTCTATTCTTTCATTGTCTGGATGATCTGAGAAATTCTCATTCGTTCAATCGGGATGCAAAAGCCGTACACGTTGCTTTCGACTACCTATCATTCCATACAACCCTGTACTAACAAACTACCTCCTTTTCCATCTCAACTTTCCAACCCACTTAGTCCATCTCTGAACCTCTTCCTCTTCCAACAGCAAATCAACAGTGTAATAATTTCTGGCGAGCTCCTCATGAGTCTTGAAGTGATGAACAAAGCGATGACAAGCACCACACAGCCACGCCACATTCTGCAGATCCTCTTTACGGTGCCATCCTCGCTTAACGGCCTTTTCATGGACGAACCGCGGGATGAGATGATGGTAAGACAGAGGAACCCATGATCGAGCGCACAGCTCACACGCATCGGTACGAGTGGAGCGTGTTGCGGGAGGTGGCTCGATGAGTGGAGTTATGTACGAGGTGAGAATGGGGAGGAGAAACGATTCTGGGGAGGACGGTAGATGTGATTCTGCATAGGGATCGGCGGAAATAAGGTTGTAAGTTGTGAGAGTCTCAATAACGGATGGCAGGAGATTTAACACCGAGAGGCATTCTTTGGTGAGGGGAAGAGAATACTGCTCCTGTAATGACTCGTTCTCCCGCCATGTTCGATATTCGAGATTTCGTAGCTCCTCTGGTAGGTTTTCAAAGATCTCAGTTGCGAGATAATCCACAAAGTCGGCAAGTTCCTCGGCGTCCTTCTCCGGGTTCGGAGCCGGTGTGGATGCAACAGACGGAGCACCGGTATTCTTGCCACGCCGACGGCGTTTGTGCGGGTCTCGGGCCGAGGAGGCAGGTTGAAGCTGGAGGAGAATGGTGGATAAACAGTCCCGAAAGAGGGCGTAGTTTTCGGGGTTGTTATCAATGGTTGACATTGTGTAACTTGAGTGTAGACTTCTGAGTGTTACATTCAACGCGAGAAGTGACGGGCTTAATTCAGTGACGTAATTGATTTCACAATGTTTATTCTGCGGGTTATCTTTTTTTTATATAGTGAAGCCTCTTGCTATACTTTTATGGAAATTCTGTAGAATGATTTGGAAGTTGAAAGAGCAGCTTGATTGATTGTGAAGCTGAATGAGAGTCTGTTCTCTGTGTCCAGCAGCTGGCTGAGTCACTCGGTGTAAGTGGCTAAGGCCTTTCTTCCATGGCGGTGAATTGTTACCATACCTAACCTGTTCCAAGCCAATTGAAGAACCAGACAAATATAGGACATCCATTCAAGCCAAAGACCTTGACTGTTTCATATGCCCTGCAGGCTGAAGGTAAACGGTTTCGTTGGTGTAACCGCGACAAGCGGAATTTCAAGTCCGAGCCGAGCCGAGTGACTCGTCAGGCATGACTCTATAAGCGAGGAAGTAAAACGGTGAAGAACGAAGCTGTTGCTAAAGTTTCGAGTACAATGGTCGAGTTACACGTGGCCAAGGTCTATCGCATCGTATTTTTGACCATAAGAATGTCTCAGGTGAAGAAGACCCTGAGCCTACTGTACAAACCACGATCAACACTGCAACGTGCATCCTGTGATGCAGCAGCTGACGAACAAGCTTAAACTGAAAGTGCTTGTGATGCCCTGTGTTTCAATGATCTCCAGGATCTTCAAACAGCCAAGGGCCCTTCTTTTCTACTACGTAGTATTTGTGCGTTAAAAATGAGACAACTAAGACCAGGCAAACTAGATTAGTAGTCGTAGTCAAGAAGCCTCACATAAGAGGGAATATAATGGATCCCGGTAGTGATGCCACATGGTACGAAAATGATAATAAATCGATTGGTTCGAAACCAAAGACCTGAAATGTGTAGAGTACAATTGCATATCGCCACGGTTCTCTCGTGGTCGTTACCATGGATATTTACAAGGCCGTATCCATAGACCCGCTTCTCAATCAGGACAAAAAGTACCTATCTCTTTCGCTGGCATAAGACTACCATGAGGTCACAATAGGGGTATCAGGCCAATCAGATAGAGTAAATCAGCTAATACCAGAAGAGTATGTATTCTTTCTGCTTCAGGGGGCTAATAGCCAATAAGAGGAAGTATAATAGGAAGCTATACTTAATAGAAGTAGCTTAGTTACAGAGGAATACAGCCCTCTTGGAGATAGCTTCACCTAAATCTTGTAACCAGCTTGTACGTGGGGTTAAGTGGGGCGAGTGACCTGATGGTAGTCTTGTGCCAGCGAAAGAGATAACATCCGTGAATCGACGGAGCGAACATGTCAGCTGAGGCACACATCCAGTTCAAAAGCCGTCTGGTATTTCAGCTGTTCTAATTAAAGATATAAGCTTAAAAATAGACACCCTGATTTAGAGTCGACCGATCCCGCCAAGATCTTAGGTTGGACGAATATATGAAAGCTGTAACGATGATTGGTGAGTTATTTATTATGCATAAATTCAGCATCATGAGGCTTGGTGACCTACCAGGGTACATGAGCCTATAAAAAGGTCGAAGAAGGCGGTTATAAATTCCTTGAGTCCTCAAACAAGGATTTTCCCCAGGAGCTCACAAGAAATAATTTCAGAACCAGCTAGTCACGCCAAGGCAAAACTTCAATATGGCATCCCAAATCACCGTCGTCCCTGCATCTACTAAGATCGGGAAAGAGACCATTCGACTCCTTCTAGCTTCCCGCGAGAAGCCTTCTATTCGTGGTATCTTTCGTGATACAACCAAAGCCCTAGCGGAATACACCAATCACCCCAACTTCAAGGCGGTCAAGGGCGATATCGCCTCTGGAGGGACCCTTGATTTCGGTAACTCTGATGCCGTTCTCTATGTCCCGCCTCCGACATACGAGGGGATGGACCAGAGCGACTGGGCTAAACAAGCAGCTACTAATGTCAAGGACGCTTTGAAAAAGGCTGGCGTCAAGAGACTTGTCATTATATCTGGCTTGGGATCGCAACATGACCATGGAATAGTGAGTTCATCATATTAAATCTTTAATCACTCTTGATTGCTCATTCTTCAATATCAGGGCTTCGTTCGTTTGAATCATCATACCGACCAAATTCTCAGAGACTCTGCTCCTGAGGTTACCATCCTTCAGTGCACTCACTTTCAGGAGGAATTTGAGTATATGTTTCAGATCCCCCTAGGAGAACCGCCAACCATCTCCCCATGGATTGCCCCAAAGGACTACAGGATCCCGATGGTCAGTATCAAAGACATTGGGGAAACATGCACCAAATGCCTCCTCACTAAGCCTGAAAAAGCAAGTCCACAAGTTTTCAAACTTTTCGGACCGCGGCCCTACAGTTCAGAAGATATGAGAGACGTGTTTGAAGAAGTTACTGGAAAGAAGGTAGAACTTGAAATCTCCCAAGGCGAAGATTTGAAGTCTTTTCTTGGAATGCTTTTCCCGGAGCACTGTTTACCTGATTTCTTGGAGATGTTGGAGTCATCATTGCCTGGAGGTTTGATCTCCAAGGAGTATGAGTATGATGAGAAGACCATTACTGGCAAGGTTGACCTGATGGATGTTTTTCGTGAGTTTGGTAAAAAGTACGGGAGCCCAGAAGTTTCAAAGGCTATTTAAGCAAAGGTTGAGAAACCTGTGATGGACTGTTTTGCGACTTTTCTATGGATGTTCATTTCTTCGTTTCGGGCTGCCACTGCGGGGACCATTAACACATGGTGTTTCGTTAGATCGAATGATAAATGATAAAGCTCTAGAAACTTTTTGACTTTTGTTTATTTTTTGCTCAGACCAACTAAACATATTCTGGTAATGCCCTAGGCAGCCGCCGGCATAGACAGTCACGTGATAACTCATTTTAACTCGCGCGTCGCGCCAGCTTACTCCCCTTGATTGTCTTCACCTCCAGCCCCAAACTCAGTCAAATTCCAATTCTTTTGTTTAAGAGGAAATAAGCCTCTCTGGGAAGTCGATATGTCAACCAGAAGGAGCACCAGGCTTCGTGCCAAGGAGGTTCCAGAGCCCGCCGTTGTTCCCATTGATCAGGAACCAACAGAGACGACAAAGGCGACAAAGCGAAAAGCCCTCGCGGACGGACATGAAAAGCCGGCCCCGAAGAGCAAGGAATCTAAAATTGTGACTAAAGCAGCTGAGAAACCGGCTGCCAAGAAAGAAAAGACTGCAGCAGGAGTGAGGAAGACGGGCAAAGCCAAAGCCCCCGCAAAGACACCAATGAGCTCCAGTTCAGATCCCTTGTTATCCTTGCCACGAGAGATCCTCAACTTGATACTGGACAGTGTGAGTTAAAGAAAACCTTTCGCTCGACAGTTCATACTGACAGCGGATTAGATTGATGACACAATGACACTGGGAAGGCTAAGCAAGACGAGCAAGAGTTACCATGCTCTTGTTGGGCCTCGGCTCTACAAGCGTCTGAGCGTTTCTGTTTCGTACCATGCTCATATCGCCAAGCTAATTCGGACTATTGAGCCTCTTCTCTCCATTGCACAGAGGAAACAGCTCAGGAAGGAGGGCCAATACAAAGGTCAACAAGAGACATTTTCAGATAAGCTTGATCCCCACAAGAAGCCAGAGAAGGCCGAATTTGTGCGTCAAGCCATCCTAGCAATTGGCGACCCAGGAAAAAAACACCGATTTATCGTGCATCGATATGCTGAGGAGGCTTTGAAGAATATTAACAACGTTGAGGTTGTTGAGACTTGGATTCTTACAGAGTATGTCAATTATCTACCTAGACCTTGTCCTTGCTCACAATGTTGGCAGATCAATAGCAAAAAGCTTGGCCGCACAAAAGAAGCTTCAAGCTTTGAAGTTGTATGCCGCCGACAACTTGTTTGATAGGTATGCAAAACCACTAGCCACAATCAAGAACCTTAAGCATTTATTTATCCATTTGCCTGGTTATCGCGGCGAGTACATGGACGAAGACAATGTCCCTTTGGCCCTGATCCTGAATTCTCGGTCGACCCTTCGAAGTCTCACGATAGAGATGGGTTCATTTCAATCCGAATTTCTAGAGTACTGGGAGAAGATGGCAAACAGCAAGTCTTCCAAGCATGATCTGACGGCCTTGGAGTCATTTCGTCTTACTGGTGCTTCGATTGGCGATGGCTTGGTGAAAGCACTCAAAAAGGCTATTGATTTTGTTGCGTTGAAGGAACTCAAGTTTGGTTATCTCTCTGACAATGTCAAGCTTCTCTTCGATCATCTTTGTGATGTCTTTTCAAAGGCACACAAAAACAACACTAAAATTAATCTTGGAAATTTATCGCTCAATATGGGCACGGATGCTTTGATGTCGACACCAGGAGAGCAACAGGCAATCGTCGACTCCAAGATTGATTTTATCTCGTCTTTTGACACCTTGACGAGCTTGACCCTGGATGATTACGGCCAGTACAGCGAGGATATTACAGTCAATCCTGACTTGAAGAACTCGCTTCTCCAAGCAATTCTCAAACATGAGAATTTGACCAAGTTGAAGATATCGTACAGAGGTATTGTCAGCGGCTACAGGAACACATGCCTGGAGCCAGTTACTGTTGCAGCCTTGATTAATGGTCTGCCAAAGCTGACAGAATTTGAGTTCTTACCGCAATCAACAAAACTTGTAAGCGTCCACCCATTGCCAGAAAATGCATGGCTTCTAACACCGTATCAGGAAGAAATTGGTAAAATGGTTGCCCGAGGTCACGAATTGACAGCAGTAACTCTTGTCACGGGCGGATCTTGGTCTACCCCCGAGGAAAACTACGAAGCAAGCACCAAATTTCTACGTTCCGTCGCCCACGAGGTTCTAGAGCGTGATCTTAGCACCAGCTCGGTATCGTTCAAATGGGAAGACCATAGCAAGATCACGCGAGTTGCTGCAGACTGGATCGTATGGGAGATAGGTTCAAAACTTACAAAATCGAAGAGGGGGATGAAGAAGGCTGAAAAGTTCACAGTTACAGTTGGCAAGCAAAAACGTGAGGTGCTCTACAGAGACATAACGGATTATGTGCGCGAACCATTCTCGTACGCCGCCGATTGTCGCTGGGTGAAAAAGGTTGAGCAGGATCTTAATTGACGGATATACACGAGACATTGATGGCTATCCTATTTGCATAAACTGGATTAGAGTTTAGTTTGCAGACCTGATTTAATGTTGTGTTAATAATTTGTTTTGTCGCATTTTCATCAAAGTCCGAAGCTTATTCATTACTGATCACAGTGATCAGTCAGCAGAAGTCGGTGTTCCTTTGAGGAGGCCGAGACGCGAAAATGCCATGATGCAGGACCTCTAAGCTAGAAATGGTTATTTATAAGCAGATGACGTAAAGAAGCTGAACGATTGCCTCACTCTGAACAGCTCTTCGTCTATTTAATATGCTCTAGATCTTGCAAAATTGTGATCTCTCAATATCAATCTTTTTTATTACACAAATCACCTGTCATCCACTACAATGGCTTCTAAATCCTTCTACGCTCTCATTGCAGGCGTTGGCCCCGGTACTGGTCAGCTTACCTACCTCTCCTCACTCAACCCCCACGTGTCTTACTGATCTTCACCAGGACGTTCCGTCGCTTTGCGATTCGCTCAAAAATATCCTGTCATTTTGCTTGCCCGGAGACCTGAGAGCTATGAGAGCACTCTAGCCGATGTTCAAAAGGCTGGCGGAAAGGCCATCGGCGTGACTGCTGATGTCGGTGATGCTGCATCTCTGAAGAAGGCATTCGAGACTATTGGAAAGGAATTGCCTAATGCACAGCTTGCTGCCGCTATTTACAATGTCGGCAGTGGTGGGTTTGCGCGGAAGCCGTTCTTGGAACTCGAGGAGAAGGATCTGAATGCCAGCATTGACGGATCAATCCGAGCTTTCTTCCACTTTGCTCAAGCTACTATTCCCCAACTGCTTGAAGCAGTACCTAACTCTCACTATCCGCCTACCCTAATCCTCACGGGAGCCACAGCTTCGGTCAAGGGCTCGGCGCTGTTCAGTACCTTTGCAGCTGGCAAATGGGGACAGCGAGCCATGCAACAATCTCTTGCTCGTGAATTTGGACCAAAGGGAGTTCATGTCGCTCATGCTGTCATTGATGGAGTTATCAATATTCCTCGAACGAAAGAATGGGCTACTAATGACGGCGCGGAAGATGGCAAGATTAGTCCTGATGCTGTGAGTTGATATGCTGGCCTGGATGAATTATGACTAACTGAATTGTTTAGATTGCTGAGGCATACTGGAACCTTCATACTCAGCATCGCTCTGCGTTTACTCAGGAGATTGATCTTCGGCCCTATGTTGAAAAGTGGTAGGAAGCTGGGCTCAAGAATCTACCGACACGCGATATTCGAAGGGAGAGGTTACGGGCTCGCGGGTAATTTAAGATATTAATTTGAACACCTTGCATTTTGTAAAGAATAATTCGTAGCGATGTCACATCTTTCCGTTCTGTGAGCTGAGTTAACCAAGACGTGTGCATGCATGAGCCATCAGATGAATGGTCAATCATCCGTCAACGGAGAAATTACATAGTATCGCGGAGTCACATTCGGGGTTACATTGGTCTCGGTGCTCGTGATTAATAAACCTCCCGATATCCACGGTGTTCTGCCCGCGTCTTCGGTTACCTTACCTATTAACATGCCGACCCCGCTTTTATCATCCGATATAAGTTGACATCACCTCTTTCAAGACTCTCAGATGTATCTTTCATATACATCTAACTTTACACCTACTCTTTCCCGAGCTTTCAAATTCTTCCAGCCAAAGTATCTCTGACTAGATCCTGAGCAACACAACATGCCTTTCTATGAAATACACCACTCTTATCCTCTCGACCAGGACCAGCGTCAAAGCCTCGCAACCGCCATCACTCGTCTTCATTGTGAAGCATTCAAAACTCCCGAGTTCCTAGTTCACGTGCGTTTCTTTGCAGAAGACAACAACGATAACGTCTACTTCATCGCCGGGAAGCCTCATCATCTCACGTCTAACCGGATCTCCGGAAGCGTTCGTCACTCTGCTGCTCGTTCGAAAGAGGACTTTGATAAACTGGCAGCCAAGATTGAAGAAGCTTGGTACGATACGCTGAGGGTGATCCCACCGCATGAGAAGGCTACGTGGACTAGTGAAGATGAGAAGACGAGGTTGATGAAGGTGAAATTCGTTCCCATGATAACTATTCGTGAGGGGGGAATGGCTGCGCCTGTAGCTGGGGAGGAAGAAGCATGGCTTAAGGAACAGCTTCCATATATAGAAAGTATGGCGAACAAAGGAATGGAAGACTTTGTTGGGCTCTTGGCAGAAGTGAAGAGGGGTCAAAAATAATTTGATCGTTTGGATTATTCAGTTTATTACTACCTTATTTTTTCTAAAAAATAAAGTAAAAAAGCCATATGAAGAAGCTGCACCTTAAACATATGACTCAAGGTCACATCCTTCAAGGGGCTTCGTGTAGCAATCCACATCTTGTCATGATGGCTCTGCCTTGAGCAACATGTCTTTCATGCTCATTCACTCCTTCATCTAAACCTTGGGGAACCGTTGGCTCCATAGCGCTATGACTCGCTAAGCGATAATGTAATTGGGTGAAATCTATTGTGGCTCAGTGGTTCGTTCTCTTCCTGTTCAAAGGCGCTAAAATGATTTGAGATTCGATTATCCATGCTACCATGCTTCTTAATAGGGTTCTATTCGGCGCATCGTTTTGGAAATAGTCTACGGGAATAGCGGAATTAAAAAAGACACGCAATGACGACAACAAGGATAGGTCGTCATTAAAGGGGGACTATACCAAAGACGGTAGGCGGTCAACTTTGGCAGCCACATTATTACCATCAAAAGTTGACAAGTTTCTGAGAGACTCCTTATCAAACCGTAAAGTATTCTTAATTGCTCTTCTTGTCGCTCGTTAAACAGATGTAATTGATTCATTTCTTGATTGTATTTCTTTGCTCTTCGTGTCTATCAGACACAACTCTCAATGGTCGCTCAATTGCGCTCGATACTGAGCTTCAATTGAGCAAAACCCTCAACGTTACATCAACATGTCGCATCAATTCCACCTAGGCGCTGCCACTGGACAGCAGCTCCTCGATCCCATGGCCCAAGGAATTGGTATCATGCGAGATGTTGTCTCGCGCTGGTCAGAGCTCGATATCACCCAAATTGGATCTCTCATCGCCATAGCCGGAACAGTGCCGACAGCCTGGAGATTTCTACATCGCGTCTGGCATGAACTCTATGGCACGATAAGACGTTTCTTCCTCGCATCAGTAACAATTCCGGGAGGCGACCCTCTCAATAGAAGTGTTGTCAAATGGATCCTCGCTAATCGAGAACGGCATTATCGCTCATTCCATGGACGCACCGATATCGGACAAAACGGCGATCGCGCCGCAGCACTCAAAAAGACACGACATTCTATTCAGTATTCACCCCATTGGAATGCAAGATGGCTCTTCTATAATGGCAATCTTTTCTTGGTAACACGCAGAGTGGACGACTTCAGCTCTTCATTATCAGATCCCAGTTATGACGGTATCGGAGGAGAGGAAATCACTGTGAGCTGCTTTGGCTGGTCAGCAGAGCCTATCAAGGCATTTGTTGAATCATGCCGGGAGTTTTCAGATCGGCAAACTCAGTTCTTCGTCATTATTTACGCCCGAGATCGGTATGGTCTATCATGGAAGCCCAAAGCTCGAAAGCCAATCCGACACCTGGAGACCGTCCACTTCGATAATGAAACCAAGCAAGAGCTTCTCGGTGATATTCGAAATTACCTCGACCCCAAAACGCAAAAGAGGTATCAAAGTCGAAGCATGCCTTATCGACGTGGATATCTATTCTATGGACCACCTGGAACTGGAAAATCGTCCCTCTCAGTCGCCATTGCCGGCGAATTTGGTTTAGATCTGTACGAAGTTAAAATTCCCAGCGTTGCTACGGATGCCGATCTTGAGCAGATGTTCCAAGAAATTCCTCCACGTTGCGTCGTCTTGCTTGAGGATATCGATGCTGTGTGGACAGATCGTGCAAATTCTGATAGTAGTCAGGATGGTCATGCAGCTCCTAACTGCACCTTGTCTGGACTGCTGAATGTTTTGGATGGTGTTGGTTCCGTAGAGGGACGAATTATTATCATGACCACCAACCATCCTGAGCTGCTAGATAGTGCCTTGGTCCGACCCGGCCGCGTTGACATGAAGGTCCTTCTGGGAAACATCAGTCAGAAATCTGCGGAGGAAATGTTTATTCGCATGTTTTCTCCTGACCTAGGATGCACATCACATCTCGACATGGAAGAGATTAAAGATCTTGCCGCTCAGTTTGCAGAACACATTCCAGACGACACATTTACACCGTCTCTTCTGCAGGGCTTCTTTCAATTGCATTTGGAAAGTCCCCATGAGGCTGCTTCCAGTATACAGGCCTGGGTGAAAAGGGAGCTCGAGAAGGGTACGGATAAGGACTTTGAAGTTATTACAGGAAGGAGAAAACTATAAAACAGACTTAATGTGTACTATATACTGTTAGACTTGGTTTGTACTATAATTTAGCTATGTTTTTGGTCGCTATGAATATTGATATCTTCCTCAAATATCTTTTTCTTAAAACCTGGAAGTGACAGTACATCGAAAAGGAAGCGATCATCTCATAGTGGATATTTGACCGATGGATTTGGCATTTCAATGGAAAGAACTCTCAAAATAAAAAAAATAAAAAAACATATATTGAAATAATCATGCACGAACTAGAATTGCCGTTAGAAGCATGTATAAGAACTATATACTAAAGAAGTTGGGTTGTGTAAAAACGAAAAAAACGTCCTCTGGGCCCTCTCCAGCCCCAACACCACGCAGCTTGTGATTTAAAAATCTTGGCCTGAAACCGCAACAGACAAGGCCTGTTGAACTCAAAGGTAAAGTCGCCGAACTAGCTTATTTAACGCCAACACAAGCATTGGTGTTCTTCCATAAACCGCTGCAATCCTTCGTAACTGCGGGGTTCCACTTGAAGAACTGCTCCATTGTGATCTTTCTGTATTTCAGGAGGGCCTGGCACGTAGTTGTAGAACTGATGTAGTGAAACGTGACACAGTTCTTGACCATACCCTCTTGGATAGGCAAAGGTGTCTTTATTCCATTACTAGGAGCTGTAGTGGTAGGATTTGGTTTGGAGCCTACCACGCCAACACATGCATTGGTACCCTTCCAGAGGTTGCTGCAGTCTTTGCCGACAGCGGGATTCCACTTGATGAAATCAGCAAGAGTAATCTTGTCATAGTTGACTATGCCTTGGCAGGTAGTTTTCTCCCCAACAAAGTGCCACTTGTTGCAGTTTGATACCATGCCCTCTTGGATGGGTCCTGGCGTTTTGATCCCATTGCCTTTGGCAGTAGTTGTTGCGGGCTTAGGCTTGGTGGTTGTAGTCAGAGATGGGGTGAAGCCGATGACACCGACGCATGCGTTTGTGCCAGCCCAGAGTTGACTGCAGTCACTCTTAACGGCAGGATTCCACTTGACAAAGTCGGCAAGGGAGATCTTGTTATAGTTAAGAATACCCTGGCAACTGGTGGTTGGCGAAACATAGTGGAACTTGTTGCAGTTGGTCACCATGCCTTCCTGGATAGCGTCTGGGGTTTTGATACCATTGCCAGAAGGCTGCTTGGTAGTAGAGGGCTTCTGGGTAACTGTAGGCTTCACAGCGGTAGGCTTCACAGCTGTAGTGGTTGTCTTGGTGGCCGGTGGCACCTTAGTAGAAGCAGGCACTGTGCTTTTAGGACCAACAGTGGTAGGTGAAGGTTCATCATCACCATCGGTAATAGTCCCAATCACACAGTAGGACCCTTCCGTATTGATGCCAGGGCACTTGATACCAGGGTTCAATGCCTTAAGCTTATCCTCAGAGATGCCCCAAGCCTTAGCAAAGGTTGCGCATGTCGCTCCACTGTCAGGAGAGGTTCCGAATGAACAATCCACAGCTCGACGTGAGGGAATGGAAAGAGCATAAGGAAGCTGTGGGAGAAGGCTCACAGTCAAAAGAGTTGTAAGATGCATCTCGTTGGCTTGAAAGATTGATGAGAAGGAAGAAGGGCTGAGTGCAGAGGATGGTTGGATGGTATGCAGTACCAACCTAAGACCGGTCACAACTCATTTTATACTTTTCTCTGCTACGAAGTGTTGTACTGAAAGTCCCTCAACCTCGTGATGAAGTCTACTGTTGGTCGTTCAATATTCTGTGCCTCAAGCGGCGAACAACTCAAGACCTTCCTCTCCAGCTATTCTGATAGACCCCTGTTAACGGAGCATAGTTAAGGTTGTTGGCTCTAATACTTGAACTCGGCCAAGAACGTTCGACTAGCAAGCATGTATCTATCTAAATAGGTTAGGGTGTTAATAGCTCAGAATTTTCCAACGGGCCGAGCCAGTGGCTGCCTGGGGTTGGTCTCAACGGCCCCAAATGTTAATATTATGCTTGTCCGGGTGGCCAATCTGGTCTCAGTCTTCCTCAATTTAAGACCCTCTTTTTCTCCAATGGGGATTCTGCCGTCGCGGCAAAAACTCGCGGAATTAAATATCGGGAACCTTTGAAGACCGGGTAAGGTGATGCAGTCTTGGCGCTGTAGCCGAGCTGGATCTTACTGTTTGGAGGCTGCGAATTGTACTCTCTTCTGGGCATTCGCTAATGAGTTATAACGTATGAGGAGTCACATTACCTGCTGGTCTTTCCTCGTCTAGTCACCCCATGGTCCTGATTCACGGTAAAGGCCGAAGATCCATGGCGACAGGTGCTTTGTTCCAGGGGTTCTCCTATCCCTGCAAGGCCCCGCTACAAGGACTACTCTACATGGTGCATTGACTAATATCTGTCAACCAACAACTACCAAGCCGGAAACACGGCCATGCAGGTACTACAATCGCGGTGGAGCAATACACACGTTGCTCATGTGCCCTGACAGACGCAGGGACGTGGATCCCACTCACTACAAGAACTCGCTCGGGCCCTTGTAAACTAAAGTGTTCCTGCGCACATTCTCACTCAACATCCTCACTCATTTCCAACATGCGTTGCCTCCTTTCCTTGGCGTGTTGGTTCTTCGTCCTCTGCATCTCCAGCGGGGCTGCCGAGGAACAACAACATGATTCCACGGGCACCTTGGAAATCGACCTGGTCTTTCCTCGGAACGAAACGTATTCACCGACCCCAATGTTCCCTCTTGTTTTCTCTTACAGAAACCCCCAACTTATACCTCTTCTGAGGCCTTTTATCCTTTATCAGATTTGGGATTACAATGATATGGGCAAATCTATTAGCAACTCTTACGTAGAGATACCGTCTATCAATGTCTCCACCGTCAACGACACTCATTTCGAATATCACCTTCTTCGGAAATTTGATCAAGAGGGCAAATGGTTTCTTGTAATCAATTTTATGTGGTACAATTGCTTCGAGGATCCCCATGGCATCTCCGGCAATAAATACACCATTCGGGAGAACGACACCTCGGCCAGCTTTGTCTTCACTACAAAAGGCCCCTCGAAGCACATCGACCTCGTTGCTGCAACCAGTAACAAGAATTGTTCATCTCCAGCTGGAGTCGCCATCAAGTTGCAAGACACAGTCAAGACCCCTCAGTCTGACGATCTCAAAGCAGAAGTTGGAGAGCTCTGTCCGCTCGACCCAACAGCAACTGAGGCAGATAAGTGTGATGTCACGATGGATCTTTCGTCTGCATCGAGTATCTCTGCTGGTATGACTTCTGAGGTATGCAGATACAACCTCACTAGGCCTGAGGGTGTTGATTGTGAATCACTGAAAGAGAAAGAGAGTGTGGGAATGCGAATCGTGTTTGGAGGGACTACTTGTTTAGCATTCATACTGGGAGCTCTTGGCTACATCTTGTGATATCAACTAGTAGCCTTCTCTCTAGCTCTAAACTGGCATAACAATTCAAATAATCTGATAAAATTTGTAAATATATCAATGAAGTAGTCTCGGGTGACCAAAAGAAAAGAAAGAAACCCTGCATAGTGGTTCAACCAACAATGCCTCACTTTGTCATATTGCATTCGTATTTTACATGCTCAAGTCAATCAACAGATCTCAGACTGTCACACGATTCAGAACCAAAAGCTGGAGACATTCCCTTTCGTCCATTTTCCCTGGTTTGAAAGTTACTCGTCGAGTCAGGCACTTGGCAAATCTCCACCAGATTTGCACATCAGCCTAAACCTGGCCCACCTTCATTTGCCAAGGGTCTCGTTTTATCAAGTAGACTGTAATGTGGAGGCAGCATCCCATGCCGAGCCAGGTCATCTACAAGCATATCCCATACCCGCAATGTGTTCGCCATATACCCTGTTGCCCTCTCCACAGTGGCCTTGAAAATTGAAGGGTCTTTTGCAGGTCACTTTATTAAAGGGTTTGCACTCGTTCGAACCAACAACCAACATTCCAAACTAACACCTCGAACCAACACTTCAATGGTGAGCCAAGCCGGACAATACGGCTGTATTTTGCAAATTGCCGCAGCTATGAAGAGCTGTCTTGACTTGATTGGCCTATTTACTTGTGACACTATGTTGTAACGTAACAAAGGAGAAGAATTAATCTCTCGTGCCATGCGATTGCAACTCATCCTGGGAAGATCAAGGCGTGCAGTATTTGGAAACCCCGAAGCAGAGCTAGGTCAGGTCATGCGAAAGTTTGTCTTTTCTTTTGAGGAATTGGCAGGGGATCTATTTCTCTAGCTTCGGAAAAAGTAGTTGTTTATATAAAAGGTATCTAGCCAGCAGCTTCAAATCCCCATCAGAAGCAAAGTGCCTCAACTACAATCGTTTGCACTCTAGTCATTCATTATTCCCCAAATCGTTCATTACTATTCATTCTTTTTTACATTGATATCTCCTATTTCTTTATTATCTTGCCACGCTGAGCTACATTGACCATGTTGATTTCAACATGTCGTGTGGCCGCGCTACTCTTGACGTCTGTCACCCTTGCCGCCGCTATGGCAGGGAACAGACTCGGAGCTAGCCCCTACTACCTGAACTACGGTGCTTGTCCGGAGCGGTGCAGCATTTCTGGGCCTGAGCCGGGCAACTGGTCCGTGTATTCGGATCTGGTCCAGCTCAGAAACTGTCAGGAAACCATGTTCTATGCCTTCTCCCTCTTCGATCCAATCGATGATGACTCTACTACTCATCGTATTCATGCCTGCACATCATTTGGCCCAGACTTTTCACTCCTACCAAACTCAACAACCCTTCAAGCCTCTGCCTCTTCTCCTGTCAATGCCAATTATGAGATTGGTTGGTGGAAAGAAGGGTTCGGACTGGCCTCTTCTGGAATCCGGTCTCTCACCAAACAAGCTCGCCATTACCTGACTCATGGACATGGCGCAACAGATGGGCCCACTATCATGTTCGCTCAGTTTGGTGAAGCCACTATCGGTCTTTATGCTGGCCAGGGTCTCGAGAGCCGAATTCTTGGCTCTTCTGCGCTCAAGATCTTCGAGGACAACCTCACCAATTTGAATGTCACAGCACCTGCCTTGGCTATGCAACTCTGCGGGCCAGATTCTGGTAGCGAGCATTCATTTGGCCTGATGGTGACAAGCAACGCAACCTTTGGTCCCATCCAGAACGCTGTCCAAACGTGGGCCAATGGAACCTGCCTGTCCTTTTCACAATCTACCAACATGACCGGCGAGGTTTTGTATACCAAACCTCTAGACGTTTTGACTGATGTCAAGAACTCTACCAAGCCAGAAAAACCCGTGTCTACAAGCGACCAGCATGGCCGACGCCATCAACATCTCCATGTCCGTGCTGAGTGCAAAACTACCCGAGTTGAATCCGGGGATAGTTGCGCCAAACTGGCAAAGAGATGTGGCATATCGGCCAGCGACTTTACCAAATACAACTCAGGGTCAAAATTCTGTGCTGAATTGGTGCCTAAGCAATATGTATGCTGCTCAAAAGGAGAACTTCCTGATCTGCGACCTTCCAAGAACAAAGACGGTTCTTGCCATGCGTACAAGGTTGACAAGGGCGACAACTGCGCCAGTATTGCCATCGAGAATGGTCTTAAGATTGACGACCTCGAAAAGTTCAATAAGAAGACATGGGGCTGGGCTGGATGCAAGCGGTTGTTCTATAAAACCGTCATGTGCTTGAGTGAAGGAACTCCCCCATTCCCCGATGAAATCGCCAATGCCCAGTGCGGCCCGCAAAAGCCAGGTACCAAGAAGACTGGCGATACCACTGATATCTCGGACCTGAACCCTTGCCCTCTCAATGCCTGCTGCAATATCTGGGGCCAATGTGGTATCACCAAGGAGTTTTGCACTGATACGAACACTGGTGCTCCTGGAACTGCTAAGGAGGGTACTAATGGCTGCATCTCCAACTGTGGCACCAAGATTGTCAAGAGTGGTGGTGATGGATCGATCCGAATTGGGTACTTTCAAGGCTATGGCATGAGCCGACCTTGTCTCTATCAAGATGCCTCTCAGATCGATACGTCAAAGTATACGCATTTGCACTTTGCGTTCGGCACCCTGACCAAGAATTTTGATGTTGAAGTGGGCGACAAGCTCTCTCAGGATCAGTTTAGGGAGTTCGCAAGTCTAAGTAGTGTCAAGAAAATACTCTCTTTTGGCGGCTGGGACTTTTCGGCCAATCCTGCCACTTATTCCATCTTCCGTGAGGGTGTCAAATCTGCCAATCGTTTGACCATGGCCTCAAAGATTGCCGCGTTCATCATTGATAATAAACCTGATGGTGTCGATATCGACTGGGAATACCCTGGAGCACCTGATATCCCTGGTATCCCGCCAGCTGAGAAAGATGAAGGAAAGAACTATCTCGCTTTTCTCGTCGTTTTGAAGAACCTCTTACGAGGCAAGTCGGTATCTATCGCTGCGCCTTCTTCATATTGGTACTTGAAGCAATACCCTATCAAGGACATTGCCAGGGTCGTCGACTACATCGTCTACATGACATACGATCTCCACGGGCAGTGGGACACGGAGAACTCCTTCTCACAGGAAGGTTGTGCACTTGGTAACTGCCTTCGCAGTCAGGTTAACCTCACCGAGACTCAATATTCACTGGCGATGATTACCAAAGCAGGTGTCCCAAGCAACAAGGTCATTGTGGGTGTCACCAGCTATGGGCGGTCGTTCAAGATGGCTCAGGCTGGTTGCTACGGTCCAGATTGCTTCTATACTGGCAGCAAGATGCAATCCGAGGCAAAGAAGGGCAAATGTACCGATACAGCCGGCTACATTGCCGATGCTGAGATCGATGAGATTCTCAAGGACAAGAGTCGTGTTGTCAAGCACTTTGTTGACTCAACAAGCCATAGCGACATTCTCATCTATGATGACACCGAATGGGTTTCTTACATGAGCCCCAGCACCAAGATGGCTCGCGAGGCTGTGTACAAGGCGTTCGGCATGGGTGGCACCACCGACTGGGCTGTCGATCTGCAAAAGTATAACGACGTCCCCAAGCCCGCCAAGTCTTGGGCCATCTTCAAACAAGACGCGAGGGGCGGTGAAAATCCCAGGTTGGATAAGACACGAACTGGCAAGTGGACGCAACTGGATTGTACCAGCAAATATATCGACGACATCACAGATTACACAGCGACTGAGCTGTGGAAGGGTACGGGAGCAGATGATGCCTGGAAAGATGTTCTCCGGATCTGGAGGGAGGTGGACAAAGGCAAACGAACATTCTCACACTCAGTCTCCAGAAACCTCAAGGTCGACTCGGAGCCAAACTGTCAGAGTATAGCGACCACTGATTGCAATAAGAGAGCCGAATGCGAGAATGGGATGAATGGGCCTTTATCAGGACCTGCGGGAAAATTCGTCTGGAATTCCTTGGTCGGTATCCATAAGATGTATACGGACTTCCACAATGACTTGTACAAAGCGATTGCGGTCATCTCCTTCTCGCTCGACGATTTTAACAACAAGTTTGCCCCAATTCCAGACCCCGAAGACAACAAATGGCTCTTGGTTCTGATAGATCTTCTCACCTGGGGCGCTGGTTCGGTTGCTGCACCCTTCTTCAATTCCGTCCTTAGAACTATGCCCTTCTTTCACACCAAACCAAATACTCTCGATAATACCAAGGATACTACAATGACTTTAATTGGTCAAAGTACCACTCTGGCCAAGGATTTATTAACTACTGAGGGGTAAGCATCCATTTCCCATCTTAATCAGAACAATGCTGACTGCTGGTGTGATTTACAGTGCCGATTGGACAGTGAAGAAGCAAGATTCTTTCAAGAGCTACATGGGCCAGGTGCTCGACGGGTGGGGAAAGCTTGCTAATGCTTCACTAGTCCAGCTTTTCAATGGATCCGATAGTTCAATCGATGTGCTGTCTGAGGTCATCTCCGATGGGAAAATGCTCCTCGACGGCAAGGTCTCTGTTGATAGCCAGCCCAATCTCAACCTCCAGGGAGACATTGAAAAGTCGTTCTATGGATTTACCATCCCCACACTATGGAGAATCTCTGACACGTATGCTTTTGTTCTCGACTCGGGTTATGACTGCCTCAAGGAGTATCCTGTCAAGGAATATGCGGACAAAAAGACCATGGATGCCACCAGCACCTGCTACGAGGGAAGACGTTACTACTTGTTCCACCCCAAAGGAGACGCAACCGAGTGTAGAAATGACTGTACTACGAAGGATTGTCAGCAGACTTGCAAAAATAACAAGTTTAGCACACCACCCGGAATTGAAAGCTTGAACGGGACGGCTTTTGGGGGCATCACCGTGAAGGATCTCATTGCAGGGTATGTCATTCAGCTTTGCTCACAGTTGCGTTGCAAATTTTGTAGCTAACCCAAGGGATATAGCTCCGTCCGCACTTACAACCACAACGGAAAAAAGAACTCGCTAGACCCTCTGAAACCAATCGCTAGCGACCTTAACAAGCAAGATCTCCTCGACGTCGATATCACTACACCTGGCATTGTGCGCCTTCCAGTTTGCAGCCCTGAACGCGCATTTCAGGGCTGGGATAAATCCTCCAAGGGTTCGAGCTCTTTCTTTCCATGCGACCGCATCCCCGGTACCAAGAAATGCCAGGAATCAAGCTTCAAAGATGAGACAAGCGGCACATCTCCATTGGCAGACGACTGTAGAACCATCCTCAAGAACATCGAAAATGATCCCAATACGATGTGGACGACACAAGTTCTTGGTAAGAGACACAGAACCATCGTGCGATATGGCACCTGCGCCCTTGGAGTTGAGGCTACAATAGGCGATGGAAATGTCGACTTCTACGTCGGTGGAGAGGACGTCCAGGACTTCATCAACACCGCTATTGAGAAGTATAGCAAGGATGGCAAGATCGGTGCCACGGGTGATGTGAAGTGCAAGGGTAATTCCAAAGAACAGCCTGTTCACTGGGCGATCTACCAGAATAAGTAAGGTAGCTAGTACACTGTACAGTAGAATTTATGAGACGCGGGGTCTGTGTCTATTGAACAATTTCTTGCCTCAAAGCTCAATAGCTTATCACACACAGCCTGGGTACCATTATGAGTCAGAGATCCTACAACAAACAATCGTTCCGTTCCCTTATGTGGTGTCGTGAGTGCTTCTGCATCTTCAACTCGCTCAGAACACAAGAGTGCAAATTCAGGGAAGCTAGCGAGAACAATTCCCACGGCGGTGCTAAGGCTGCATTTTCTAACGATTAACAACATGCATCATCACTACGGAATCCCTGCCTTGGTTGGTGTGCCTGTACAAGTAGCACCTTTTACACGGTGCAGGTGACAGACAAAGTACCACCTATCATCTCAAGAAGGATGGATCTCCATCACCTGGGCTGCTGTAACATGGCGCAGCAATTGGGGCTGACGAGCTAACGCCCTAAGTCCTACGGGGGCGATTAGCGCTCGCCTTACTCCTTCAGCCAGCCCGGATTTTAGTGGTAAGCCTACCCTGAATGTCGAAAACAGATATACATATTTGTCCAGATGAGTTGTATTAAATTCGAATAATGTACTAGTATACGGGCGTATGTTAGGAATACTAGACTTAGTGTTACTCAAATGTAATAAATTATTAGGCTGGGCCTCCGAATCAATTTTAAAACCATTACTGCCCAAGCTCTGAGTGGCAGGGCAGCGTAGCGACTGGCCAATCATAAGACCAAAGAAAACTGCTTACACTAGAATACCTCTGGAAGGCTACACAAATCTGACAAAATCTCCATGTTTGCCAGAGTAATGTCATACTGCTCATAAGGCTGTGGGCTTGGTAGGCTGATTAGGTACTTTTCCTAGTTCCAGAAGCTACATATTTAAGCGTAACTCCAGTTTAACGTCAACTGTCTGGACAACACCACTCATTGAAGTTAAAGAACCTCACATGTAACTAAAATTTAAGCAGTGGTTCTCAAGCACTTCTGAACACTTGCTTGAAAATGATATAATACCCTTTCCATCAAAATTCGATACCCATCTCACATCAACATATAAACATCAACGTATCCATACAGAAACAACAATGTGCCTACCATTTTTTTCAAGAAAGCAAAAGGAGGAAGGTGACTCCTATACCCAATACTCAAACAACTTCGGCAACAGCCAAAACGCGAATCAAGGTGCCGCTTATATCCGACTTCTAGGTGCTGGTCATCACTTTGTAGGTGACCCGTTTCAGGGAACTATGGACTCGGGTGGAGCAGCTGTAGATAGTGGTAATTGTGATAGTGGTGCGGGGGGATTTGATGGCTCGGGAGGGGGTGGAGGATTGTTCGATTGTTTGGGAGGAGGTGCAGATGGAGGAGGCGGAGGAGGATGCGATGGTGGAGGCGGAGGAGGTTGTTAAAGGTTGATGGACAGGGTTGGAGTTTTGTATCTCGGTTTTTTTAGGTGGCCACGTATCTGCAAGTCCCTGAGAAAACTAAGTCTTTTGTTATTTTCCAAAGCTGAATTGCCCGGTCTGCAAAAGAGACATTATTTAAGGGTCTTCTGAATATCTTCCAATATTCATTTTCACATCTCATCTGCGCTAGACAGGCATGCAGGGGTTACATTCGCCAAACGATGACGGGGCCGTCGCTCCATTGCTACCCTTTTAGGCTAAGATCATCCGCAGGTTGAAAATCACTGGGGCGAACGTTTCCCAGCAAGGCAATGATTGAGCGATTGTCGCAAATGCCGTATCGATTAGGCTGGATGGCCCGATCCACTGTGCCCTGGAATGGCTGAGCAGCAAAGCAGCTGGCCAAACAGAAGCTGTTGAGTGACATGATTACACTAGAAATGCTCTAGAAGGATACTAAATTTGGTGCTTGTGGCTTATGTTGATTTCGGATTGAGAGAGCAACGTCACTGATAAGGCTGGGGTTTTGCGACGCCTGCGTCATGCGATAAATGTATATATACGCTTGAACTCCAGCTCAAAGTCGCACCTCATCAGACTCTAGACATTTATTCATCACAAATACTCAGTTCGCGCACAACTACAACTTCTAAGCACACCATCAAACATTCAAAGTCAACTTCCTTACCTACTTCAAACAACATCTCATTGCGTTTTTACTTGAACCTTACACATCAATCAACAACAAAGCAACAAACAACTGTCACAATGTGTTTACCACTCTGCAGAAAAAAGAAAAATAAGCGGGTGGATAATTACTATCCTCGACCAGCTATGGCAAACAATTATGGTTACAACTATGGCTATAATTATGGCCCCAGCAACTACGCCAACAACAATTATGGATATTACAACGGCGGCAAGAAATATAAAAAGGGCAAGAAGGCTCGGAAGTATGGTGAACTGGGGTCTGCTGTAGGTGACTTGGCGGGCGCCTGGGGAGACTACAGTGGAGGCCATCATGGCCATGGAGATGGAGGAGGTG
>JAADJG010000673.1:0-51644 GCA_012932025.1 Fusarium austroafricanum | reverse complement strand
TATCTTATCTCCCTTTATTATCTTACTTAAATCTTTATCAACCTAGCCTTCTATCTAACTACCTCTAAAATTAATAATCTACACATTATCTATTTTGCAGTAAATTAATATATTAGTAGCTTTCCTATTGCCTTATATAATTTCTATTTAATGCAGCAAGTAAATAGTATCCTAAACCTATAATGCCTACTTCCTCTAGCAGTTCTTATTAATAGCAGAGATAGCTTTAATGTTTCTTAGTATTAATAACTCTTAAGTTTCTGCAATTAGGATATACTATTCTAAAAACCTAATAATTTTACTATTGTTAAGAGTTATAATTAAGCCTAGGAGCTTAAGGATATAGAGAATAGCTATATTAGGAGATTTAGTAATCTTCTAGAGATAGTTAAGCTCTCTCTAGGTAGTATCTTCCCTTTTACCTTCCCTAGCCTTTAAGTATATCTCTTTTCCTTTAACTACTATATATATAATATAACCTCTATTAAGAAGGTTTTTAATAATATAAATATCCTTAATTAAAAAGATTAAGAGGCTATAATCCTTATCCTTATCTAGATAGAATGGCTAACTAATTTGGCTAAGGGGGGCATAATTACCTGCACCGCAAGTATTATTATAAACCACTTCTGCCTTGCTATTTAAGCTTTAAAATAAAAAGCTATATTCTTTTGGGAAAAGAAGGGTGTAAAGATTATATAACGGCATAGCTCTAGGCGCAGGTAGTAAAGCAAGATAATTAAAGATAGGTCTTCTAACCTTAATAATAGCATTAAGGATCTTATCTAAGAGAGTCTCAGCTTTATAAAGATTATTAGTAAAGGGAGCTGCATTATATCTATCAATAAAGCAATTCTTTTCTAAAGGTATAGCAGTACTTAATAGAGAACGGTAAAGATAGATAACTAAGCAAGTATCATTCTAACAGATATAGAGAGATATTTGGTCACTCTATCTGCTAGCTACTGACTTAAGGTGGTAGTGGCTTATGATTTGTTTTTTCCTATAATAGGCGGCCATTTGCAAATGATGATGTAAAGGTGAATCTAGATGGAATTCACTGCGACTGCAATTAATAAGGTTGACGTCTTTAGGATGAGGTTACCTCTAGCGCTAGAGCGAGCGGTGGGGTATTTCAAAGGCCTGGACAATCAAACCAACGTACTCGACGACATAATTTTTTGCCTGACAGAGGCTAGAATCGAATTATTCGAGTGGGTCGGTCACTATGGCGGTTTTTATACTAGATTATCCAGGTGTATCACTGATCAAGGGCGACTTTGATAGTTCGGTTCACTTGACGCTCGGCCACAACGCTCACGAATCAGAGATATACACTTCAACTACAATAGATAACGAGGACAAGATCGTGGCCAAGCTTCGCAAATTAATCTTTAGGATCAAGGACTCGGCTCTCGAATCTATACACGACTGAGCACAGTCACATGGCTGCAACTCTCCGAGTATGTCTTTATCTGCAATACCCGTTACTTGGCCACTTCCTTTCGCAACTTCACTTGGAACTATCGCTTCGAAGTTCCTCTGGAATACCACGCTCAAGATCTCGCCTATGCATTTTACCAGGGCAATTCAACAGGCGTGGCCCCAGAGCTTGCTCTGCAAATGCAAGGTTATTTCGCCCAATTCGCTGCGAGTGGCAACCCGAATGAACCCTCTTTTTCAGAGTAGCCGAACTACGGTGAAAATTTCAAGACTGCTACTTAGGGGCTGACGGCGTTGGTTCTGCAACAAATGACGCGATGAATAAGAGGTGTGGGTATTGGCAGCAGGACACATAAGTACCTGGAAAGAAATAACATGCAAGCTATTCTTTCAGGTATTAATAACTACAAGAGCAAATTCACTTAATCGAGTCACTTTGTATCATATACAGCCTCTATTCTTTATATAGAGATAGGTTATTTGGAAACGTGATTGTGAGGAGCCGGTACCTCATGATAGCTATAGATAACAGAGTCATAGAAGTGATTGAGTGTCGGAGATGGAGAGCTTGGGAGAAGCATGAGGAGACGGGCATGGTACTGAGTTGTATGAGAGGGATCGTAAAGAGCTTCCACAAGAAGAGAAGTTAATATTATCTGGAAATATTACAAAAATTTAGAGATCAAATTTTGAGATACTTGGTATCTTGGTCGCTGGTTAAGATAAAGATATCCATTGTAGACTCCAAGCCGGCGCAGGGTCTATCAGTGCCTCATCCTCCGGCTCTTTCGAGAGTATACGGCCGAATAACGATGATGCCTTCGATAAAACGCTTTGTCCCTTAGTTGTGGTTTTCTCCGCTAGACCTGGAGCCAACTCAACCCTCTCAGCTGGAACTGTTGCCAATCCAACCCTCTCAAAAGACTCTCCAACTTTCTCTAGCAGGAGTACAACATACTCATCAGGACCATTATCCATCATGTGGTTTCTCTGCCCCATGCCGATTATCGCCAGTCTATACTTTTCACAATCTTCAGCCAGAGGGGCTGAGGTCCCAACGGGTCTGGAATCTAGAATCACGGCAGTTGGCTCGCCATCTTTTCTGAATCTCACAAGCAGCATCGGGACGTCCATTGAAACTGCGTGCTCTCGAACAACAAAGGAGGTTTCAAGAGTAATACTAGATACCCGTGCGACATATGTGTAAAGTCTTAGTAGGCTTGGGCTTCCAACGTTGCTCATAGTTCCAGGAGGAGGATAGGTACTGCGCATAATAGGCAATTTCGACCTTTTCACAATGGCGATCATACAGTGTCCGGTGTCAATGTGAATGTCGAGCAGGGATTTCATGGTTAATGCACCCATCTTGACGGAGGGACTCGCTTGATAAGAAGATAGGTCAGTTTTCTATATTCGTTGGCTCTTGGGAAGACCTGTAACTTACGCGGCCGAAACGTCCACTCAACAGTGTTGAATCTAACTGTATGCACAATCTCGTACGAGACTGGCCCAACCCAACCAGCCCAAGACCAGCTAGGGAAGCCTGCACGTCTCTGCAACGAAGTTTCCTTAAGAGGTACCCAGAGAAGGCCTTTCTCAAAATGGTCACCCAGTATTCCATGAGCCTCGATATTAGCCGAGGTCACAGATACGACGTTGAACTTGTTGAGGATCCCCATCATGGCCCCTACAACATCGCTGGTGTTTGAAAGATGCCTCTTGCTGTACTCAGCGACAAATATGGCATATTCATCGAATAGTTTACCATTTTTTGCCTCTCTTTGCAGGATGTCAAAGACCGAGCTGCTTCCTTCTTCGCTCCAGTCAATATAGTCGGTATCCGGATTTAGGTCGGTAGGGATGTTCGATCCAAGAACACTGGCCCTTGAACGCAAACTGGGTGATGCATTTCCTCTTCTCCTCCATCCATCTTTCCAGCTAGACGTGTGTTGATAAGCAGTGTTTAAGAGTTTCGTTTCCAAAACATAGCTCTCTCTCCATTCGCTGTATCTCCCAATATAGAAACCATAATAATCGCCTAACCGGGGTAAGTAATACTCCGGTAGATTAGTCCTGCAAGAATAAAACACCTCGGTTGCAGTGAAATAAAGGCAGCATCGCGAGAGCACGTCTTCTTGGAACGTCCAACCGCGACTCGCCCAGACCGTCTCGGTCAAAAGATCTGGCAACGTAGGTCTTGCCGGGGCCATTACCATGGCTTTGCTGCGAAAAGCAATCTCGCTGATGGGCTCTGGGTGTCGAGGAGTAAACAAACCTGGGAGGCGTGCATTTGCATCCTGTCCACCCGCAGCGACGATAGTGAAAGAAGCTTCTTCATAGATGAGATGCATCTTCTTGACCAATGCCTCTTTATCCGCCATATCGTTCTGTCGGATACACAGCAAATCGATCCATATATATCTCCACCCCATCAGTTTAGTTAACTTGATCGAGTCTTGTATGGTAAACGGTAGGTTCTCGACGCGAAGCCGGTAGTCTAGTTCAGGACTCGCCGCCTCGGTCGACTTCATTGATGGTGCACGATCGAAAAGACTTTCGATCCACTCAACACGCTCGCTGTCGGTTTTGGCCTGTAGAATGCCACCCCAGACGTATGAAACGGCGATATAAGTAATATCCTGTGACGGAACGAAAAGGGTGTTTGTCTCGACGTCAATGACTCGAAATCTCCCTGTAGACCTGAGCGGCGCCTGCCGGATACCTTTAGCGGTTATGCAGTGTGGATGGTTTGTTTGACATTCGTGTATCCAAGTCTTGAGCAAATCCCGATCAACCATTGAGGGAATTCTGCGCCTGCTCAGAACTTGGCGAATGTCTTGGCCGAGATCGTCTGCGAAATATTTGAAACCTGCAGAGCCTTGAATCCTATCTAATTCATAGAGCGTGTATCGAGGCGAGCCATAAGAGCTTCTCTGACGATTGTCTGGCTCCCAGTCCGTTCCTAGTGATGGTCGGTATCGAAAATGTGGTTGACTCGAGGTGTATGGGTTATACGGGCCTGATAATAGGATTGATTTTGAATTCTCGCCATAGTGAGCCCAAAGAGTGGTCTTTACCCAAACGTTGATGCTCGTTGCCAAAGAGGATCCCCAAACCTCATCTTTCCACCGAGCCCAGACAATATCGACGACTTGTACCACAAATCGGCAGAAGGGACAGCTCTTTCTCTGGGCAATAGTCGCGAGTGTGCCTAATTCGTAGCACTTGATTTCTTGTCCGAAAAGTGCATCAAAGTCTATAAGCGAGCAGGAGGAACATAAATGATTTTCCACGTCCATATCGAAAACCTGATCTGACTGGCAGTGGTTGAACAGATTGTAGTAAAGAATGTGAGGTCAGAGTTATGAGTTATGCTGATAGAAGCGGGGTAAAAAGAGGCTTAGAACTGATGATGAGATCAGCTAGCTGTTTTCCTCTTAGATTGAATACAAGGCTGACACAAGGTTGAATTGCTCTATGAAATCTACCTAATTAACGAAAGCCTCCAAGCCACAATCTCCACCTATCTCTTATTCCACTAACATATTAAGGCCTTTGCTTAAAGTTGCCTCTTAACCTTATTATATGATCTTATAGTAAGATACTTATAAATCTAAGGAAAAGCACTATTATATAATATCATAATTACCGTCCCAACATTAGTTACATATGTAGCTTCGAATGAAGCAAATTTCAAGCCAGATCGTATTCCATTGTGTTTAGGTATACCATACATATATGATATATGATATATCAACCAGGCCTCGATACCATTTTCCATCTTTGTATCCATTTAAATGCCAGCGAATATAATATGAGACGCATATAACTCTCATTTGACAGAAATGCCCAGTCATTCCTACCCTCTTAGCTCGTGCCAGAATGTCCTTCTGAATTTATTCTTCACTATAACGCGGTGACAAGAATCGGAGGGTGAATATAAAGCGGCAAGTTCAGCTAGGACGGCTTTAAAACTAGAAAAACAAACAAATCGTTAGAATTCTCTCGCGCTCATAAAATACATAGTAAATCCCTACAAACTCACCCCTCCATCTCAGTCCTCCCCGGTTGATCATCATCCCACTCATCCTCAACATCCACATACGAATCTTCCAGTGAAACCATCTTCTTCTTATGGCCACCACCTCCGTACAGAGATTCAAGTTTTCGCGCATCAAGAAATACATTCTGCATCTCTGAAATCAAATGTTCTTCTTCAGCGTCATCGTCAGCAGCTCTGAGTCTGAATCTCACGACTCGACGTCCGACACCAGATGTCAAGAAGGGTTTGAGGAATGAAAAGATTGACCGGGCAAAGCGTGCAAATAGATACTCTCGACTTCCTTCTACCAGAGTTTCAACGGGTCGGCTATGATACAAGGCTGTGAACTCTGCTTCTCGGCCGTCAAGAACGTGAAGGACATATTGGTTATTCGCTTCTATGCCATTCGGTATGCCGGTGGTCTTTGGGATCAGTGCAAAGACATTTTGATCAAAGCATACGTATAGATCTGCCTTGAGCGGTAGGATGTTGTGAGGGTCATCGATGGTATGTGATCCCCCACCGTAGACACCCATACCGTTTTTGCTGAACCATTGTTGCTCTTCTCTGGGGATCAGATGTGCCCATGTGAATGCATAGCTGGTATTTGTGACGGCGCATCGCTTTGTGTAAATTGTTGTCCTAGAAGACGGGGGAGTCCACCAGTCAGGTAGTCTGTCATGAGGAAATTGCCAGTCCTTGAAGCTGGGAACAATTGCATATCGTTCTAGTATGAGTTAGTACCCAGTTGGATCAGAGGTACTGTAATAATTACCATCACCCTCGACGAAGAACCAATAGTCTCGTTGAAGTAGGACCTTCTCGTCTTTAGATACTCTATCCTTTCCTCGCTCATCCCGCGCTAGATATCCATTCTCGAATGCATTATTCGCTATGATCTGACACGCAGTAAGAGCTGTCAAATAATGCACTCCAAAAGCTCCCTCTGCCGGACTGTAGTCGACACGCGGCAGACAAAAGAGCAGATTCAACGGTTTCAGGTAGCCAGGATGATAAAAGCGGATCTGATCGCGGTTGAGGTCTCGGATCTCGAGGGACGAGACGGCTGAGAGGGAGCGCGGCATCGGAGCCGTTTGAACGTGGTGTTCTAAGTGGCTTAGATGAAGATGACGAGGGCTGTTTGAAGCGAGGAGACCCATGACGTTTTTTGGTGAACTAGCTCTGAGATCAGCGATGACGTACAGACGTTGGTCAAAATGCGCTAATGCAAGCCACTCAGGGCGGTTAATATCGGGGTACTTCACAGCGAAGGTTTTTGGTGTTTATTCGTATAAAAAAGTGTTCTTGAAAATAATATACTCGGAAGAAACTATCATTTATATACAATTCCAATACCTTCCATTTCGTGGAAAGATTTTTTTTTTTGGCCCGACCGACATACGTGTCAAGCCAGTGACAACTGTTTTGCATACACCTCCAATGAAGTCCTAGTAAGTGGACACCGATCCATACTCATGTTGGTGTTGACCTCACGACAGGCGGTGAGGACCAGGATACGCGGGAGTCTTGACCGAGAAAGTAGAGTTGATCTCGCCAATTCGGATGTTGCTGAAGGTCACTTCGGGGTTGGGCTGCACCTTGACAATGTTCTTGGGATCGCCCTCGGTGGCACTGCAGGGTCCAGCAACGCCTGAGTCGAGCCACTTCATGAAGTCGCCCTCGCTCCACCAGACGCTCATGGCGAGCACCATGCCGCGGGTCATGGCCTCACCCATCTGCTTGGTGCCGCCGATGCGCATGTATTCGTTGGCGTGAGTAGCCTTGCAGTACTCGTCATTCATGAAGTTGATCTTGGGAGGACCCTCGATGTTGACAACGGCACTGTCGATGATCTTGTTGTCCTGGACGTAGTGGCGGTGCAGCTCAGTAAGAACGCCCTGCTTGTTGGCGACGAACTGAGAGACGACGGTGAACTTGCGGGTGCTGTCGACCTTGAATTTACCTCCGCGGCCGTAGAAGCTGGGCACGCCGTTTCGGTTGTGGTTCCATCCGCAACCAGCCTTGTCGCAGACACCAGAGCTGCTGCACTCATCGCCAGTGCATCCGTACAGACCAGGCTTGGTGCAGGGATGGGGAGCGATATGGGTAGATCGAGAGTTGGCCTCCCAGATATCGAGCTCGTTACAGCAGACGCCCTGACCCTTGATGTTGCCCTTTTAAAAAGTCAGTACAGAAACACTTTTTCTTGGAAGGATATACTTACAACTCCGTTGATGAAGGGGGTGACATAGCACTGAGCATCACAGTAACCCGCGCCCTGGTAGGCACCAGCCTTGCTATATCGGCTTGTGCTCTTACCACCATCCTGGGGCATCTCCGAAAGGTACAAAGCACCGTTCATACCACAAGGCAACTTCCCCGTCTCAACATCAAAAGAGAACTCAGTGCCAGTAAGCTTAAGCATCTCATACTTCTTCTTGTTCTCCTCCAAAAGGTAAACTCGAGGGGAAGCATACTTGCCATTAACGAGCTGCTGAAGGCGGATGGCGTTACCAGAGGTGTGGATACCAGCGTTAGTATAGGCAGCCGCGTCCATACCCTTCAGGATACAGTTCTTTGCACATGATGCTTCATCAGGACAGGCTTTGGCGTCGGGCTTTTTACCCCAGTCACCACAGCCGGCGCCGTTCTTCTGAGAAATTGAGTGGATGCTTGCGTCGGCGACGATGTAGTTTGTGTGCTTCTTGCAACCACCAGCCTTGGTGCAGCGGTATGTTTCGAGCTTGGGGTGCTGCTCCTTGGTATTGTCAGGAGTTTGGGCAACAACGCCCTGGACGGCAAGGGCTGAGAGGATAAGTGAAAGGGACTTCATATTGAATGTTTTTCAAGATCAAAGAATGAGTGCGACTTGTCCAATGAATGACAGATGGAGAGCATGAGAAATCTTTATGAGCTATCGGGACTCGGTTTATATCTACAGCTGGAAGCTCAAGAATTCTCTGGATAGGGGCTTCCATTTTGGGCTCATCCGACCAACAAAGCCACCAAGCTTCTCATCGGAGCTCTTTGACGGAAGCTCAATCATCTCGTCCCGAAAACTGAGGTCATGACCTCAACTCACCGTCGTTGTAAGTCATTCAGCCAATCAAGATCCCAAAATCTCCGCGACCTCCGTTTTCCTAATCGGAACACAGCGCAACGCCAAGCCAACCAATGAAGAAGCCAACTACCGAGTTATCAAATAGTTTGCGGACAAGACCCATGTTATCGATTAGTGCGGCCGAGGCACGCGGGCCGAAATACCGCCCAATATAGCTAAGAGGTTTGTTCCGTTTCAGAACCCGGTTGAGTGGAGATTCTCCAGGTTTTTCCGCCTACCATTGTTCCATCATATAATTTGCGGACTACTTGGCATATGGATCGTCTCCAAAGGGCAACGGACCGTCGGAGAGAGATGCAATGATCCGTCTTCCCGTTTGGTCATGTGAACGGTTTGGTTTCCCCGCTTGAAGAATG
The DNA here is from genome assembly GCA_012932025.1 of Fusarium austroafricanum. Classification (NCBI taxonomy): domain Eukaryota; kingdom Fungi; phylum Ascomycota; class Sordariomycetes; order Hypocreales; family Nectriaceae; genus Fusarium; species Fusarium austroafricanum. Next base: position 42,682 of record JAADJG010000673.1, on the reverse strand, counting down.
AGTCTCGGCGAGACTCAAGAACGACTTAACCATATTTTCTTTAGTTCGGTCAGACCTCCCGAAATCGCCTGTTCGCTTAGTTGAGTAGTTTCAGCTAAGATCAGTGGGCGGAATGAGGACGGCAATTGAAACGGCTGGTTTCTATCAGGGTATCGATGCTGTTCCCAGGTGAAGTTCTGGCACTGCGCTCTTTGACGGCTCTATCTTGTATCCAAATTAATCTTAGCAGTTGCGAATGGGTATTAACAAGGAGACTCATAGATAACCTCTCAACTGACAGTTCAAATAAGCTTATTTTTTGTTCCTGCAGGAAGTGATGTAAAGATGGGATGAGCGACGGTCGGGCCGAGATGTTAAGCTCCAATTGGTAACAAGGAAAGCATATCTTTGCGCTAGCTCCAGGACCCTTTACCCTGTACCCAAGAAACCGAACCAAGAAGAAAAGCTCCGAGACGAGCTCTCAGCTGCTGGCCTGTAAAACTTAGTTTTGTGTATAATTAGCCACAGGGTAAAGGTTTCTTACAATGACTTCAATATTGTTTTTACACAATGAGTGGTTTACTTGCAACAAGTTTACTTGCAACAACAAGCCATTAACAAGAGCAAATGGAAATGCTTAGCTGGATGCTTAACATGTAATGGAGACCAGCAGTTCAGGGTATAATTTAAATAATAGATAAGAGCAAAAACAAGACAAGCGCACAGTACAACGCCGTTCAAGATATGCTTATCCAATAAAAAATATGCCACGATAAGTTATCCATCATTGTGTTGGCCCGTTGCTATATCCGAATCCTTCTTGGAACACGTGACCAAAGTCTAAGCTAGCCCATCTACGGAAGCCTAAATCGATCACTGTGCTAAAACCCCAGGCAGTCTCTAGGTGTTAAACTGACGCGGTCATGTACATATGAGTTACAAGATTTAGTTCCATAGCTAATTCTAACTAAATGAGCCTCAGAAAGCTTCAGAGAAAGTCACATGATCAGGCAAGCCTCAAATAGGAATAGCGTAAGGCATCGGCCCAAAAGAGGGGAATAAGTCAGGTCAGATAGAGCAGAATCAACAAGATTCGATTTACATAACAGATCGGGTTTAACACTAACTAAGTGGCGCGCCTTATTTTTAGCCCAGTGGTTGGTTTAACAGCACAGAACAGTCCAATCAAGCACAATCACACACAATCAGGCTCAGCAAAAAGGTGGGGTACACGTGATATAACTGCGGGGCTTGTGCATAGGCCGTAACATTATAGGTGGTATGACTTTACTAAAAAACCCCTCATGTGGAGTTTTGGCGCAGTGATCGATTTAGGCTTCCGTACCATAGTTTATTGTTCTGCTATTGTTGAAGCTCACAGAGGACAGAGCGTTTAAAAGTGCAAACAGTAAAACCAAAGGGTACACAAAACCCCCTTGCTGTCCATAAACGCGTCGCTGGCAATCTACATCCAAGCAACACCGATTTGCGGAGAAACGGAGCTTTTCGGCAAATTCCGCACGGTATGGAAAACTCTCCAGACAGGAGCGCCACGCTGGCGGATGGCAGAAAAGTGTCATATACTATCTACGGCGTACAACAAGAAGATGCACCTACTTTCTTCTACCTCCATGGCTTTCCGGGCTCTCATCACGAAGGATACGTGATCGACGACACGGCGACCAAGCATGGCGTACGCGTCATAGCTCCGACGCGACCAGGATTTGGCGACTCGACATTTCACGAAAACAGGAGCATTCTCGATTATCCCAACGATATTATCCAGCTAGCAGACTTCCTCTCAATTACCCGCTTCGCTATCCTTGGTGTATCCGGCGGTGGTCCCTATGCTATTGCCTGTCTCAAAAATCTTCCAAGCGACCGCCTAGTGGGCATCGGAACCGTCGCAGGCGTGATGCCCATGTCTTTCTCAACACGGGGAATGCTAACAATGTCACGCGTCATGTTCAACATGGCTCCGTATGCTACGCAGCCCTTGGGATGGATTGTTGACAGAATGCTGGGTAACATGGCACGAGACGACGCTCATCCAGAGAGACTGCTGGACAAGATGGATAAAGACATAGAAGCTAGACCACAAAGCGACAGGGAAGCTTGGAAAACTCACCCGGTTTTGAGAACGGCGATTGGGCGTTCTGTGAGAGAGTCTATGAAGCAGGGCGGTTATGCGACTGCGTGGGAAGCAAGGTTGTTTGGAAGTGATTGGGGTTTCAACCTGGAGGATGTGAAGGTCGACAAGGGACGGATGATTATGTGGCATGGGGATTTGGATGTTAATGTGTCTCTTGCTGCGTCTGAGAAGGGCGTGCAATTGATGCCCGGTGCGGAACTGAGAGTCATGAAGGGGGATAGTCATCTGAGTTTGGTGACAAAGATGGATGAGTTTACTGTGGCTATGAAGGAGATGCTGTCACGATGATGTCACGATGATGTCCAGGAAGTCTTTCTCAGGTTGGAAAATAGCGATGTTCGAGCATGATTTCTTATGGTTGATAATACGATCCTGCACCTACAGTACGACTACATGCATTTGTCGGATGCATGGCGATTTTAGGCTTAGCCTGTTGATGTGATTAGTGGCTAGGATCATGCAGATCGGAGCGGCTAAAAGCTTATTCTCTGACATACATGAAGTCCTAACACCCCCAAACAAGGATTGATATTGCGATTCGCCATGATTGAATCTACCATTCGGTCTCCATGACTATCACCTGCCTGAATAGTTAATCCGATAACACGGTAGATTCCGGCGACATGCTCCTGATTACTCTGATTCACGGATATTCGGCTTCTCTTTATGCACTTCATTCTTGTTACTCCTGCGTAGGATTCGCCTCAATAGTTCCAAGCCAGTATTCATCCTGATCTGGATGATCTGTCCACTCATGATCTTCATTCTCCACATACAACCTCACAATCCTTCCATCCGGGTCCTCACAAGCCATCACCCAGCCCTTTATCCCCATGAATATCTTACTCCTCACTCCATGCGCATCTAGCCACGTTCCCCACTCCTCCAGGTCTGCCCTTCTGCACTACAGCCTGCCCTGGAACGTGTCGTAGCTCGATGATGAGCTTGGTTGGCTCGTGCTGGAGCATGATGGCGAAGAGCTTGTGGTCTGGAGTGTAATGATTGTATTTCAGGATGCGGGTAATGGGGAAGATGGTTTCGTAGAATTTCTCAGTTTTGAGGATGTCATTGCAAGGGAGCTTGAGATGGTTGATACCATTGAAGGATTGTGGTTGCTTCATGGCGAAAGGCTGTGCTTGAGACATTGTGATGGCTAAGGGTGATGTTGATAAGTTGATTATTCTTTGTTCGTCCACCCCTTTTATAGCCTTTATAAGCCGATACTCCCGAGCTCATTCAAGGCCGACACGGTTATTACCACTGCCACTCGCGTCGATCAAAAGTGCCGACTCCGACTCGCCGTAAACTTTAAATTTGGCCTGAGCGACAATGACGTCAGAAAGGCGACCCTACCCGGTCCCCTAAGTCTTCACAATCTGGCTGAATTTGATGAGGCACTCAGACACAAAGTAAGGTTAATAATGAAACTGGCGTTTATGGCTTTTTCAAGTGTTTGCATATACATGACTAACAGCAATCGACACCTGATCCAGATACAAAATGTTTCAGTAAATCTCAACCCCCAAGGGTTCCATATCAGCTATCTGGGCCTTGATACAGTCTCCCTTCTTTAGCCATCTGTTTCCGTGAGAGGTAGCAGATCCCGATGGTGTCCCCGTCATAATCATATCTCCAGGATCCAAAGGTATAACCTGACTCATCTCGGCAATGCATTCTGCTGGACTCCGAATCATATCGCTAGTAGTTCCATCCATCATTAAATCACCGTTAAGCCATAGTTTGACAGGTACATCGTCCAGATTTCCAATACACTCCTTGGGCCAAAAGATGGGCCCGCAGGGTTTCATTCCTGGCTGTGCTTTGCCTCGTATGATATCTACCAAGGCTTGAGGACCTGTCTGGAAGAGATCGCGACAGCTGAGATCAAGGCCAATAGTGTAGCCAGCGATAGCGGCCTGGGCCTGTTCACCAGTTGCGTTTCTCACAGCCTTTCCCATCACCACTGTCAATTCACACTCCCAGTCAAACTTCTCAGTCATCGGTGGGAGAGGAACTGTTTTTCCTGGCCCTACGATGGAGTTGGTAGGAGGACAACTGAAAAACGGCATAGGATCCCATTTCTTACTGGGAAGACCCATCTCTGTCAGATGTCCTGAATAGTTGGCCCCCACGGCAAGAAGCTTGTTAGGGCAACGTCCTGGCGTATCAAACTTTGCGTCTTTGAGTTGAATTCGTTGTATGCTGTCTTGTGCATCCCGCTTGACAATACGCTATGCGAGCTGTTGCAGCCAAGAGCACGCCGAAGGCCAATCCTGGAGAAGACCAAAGATGCTGCGACCTTGGAAAGATTCATCGAGGGAAGCTAATGGATAAACCCATTGCTTGATAACGATTGCAGCTTCGAGGCTGTCATCCGCGTTGCGAATGGTGGCGAGGCCAAATTGCACTGCTTCGGAGGACATTTTTTATTGGTGTTGAAGACTGGTAGCTCTGTCGACGAGGAGATGATATATATTTACTTGTGATATTTTTGGCATTACGGTTTTGAGAGTGATGTTGGCTTAGGTTTTATGCGAATTCAACCACCTTTACTGAGTGAGATGAACACAGTCAGCCCTAGGTCGCTACACTAACACCAACAGCCGGGGCTCAATTCTCTAACCGGGATTTGGGTGTTTTGCCTGACGTCATGATAAAACATCATACTTGTCCGATTTGCTTCCGATACTAACCTTTACATATAGTTTGAGAGTACGAGCGGAATCGTCGGCAGCTGTACAATATCCGCCATTAGTTGTGATCTTAGGCTGAGAAAAAGTGCTTGTCGATCATTTTTACGGATGCATAGCCTCTATAGGTCTAGTTCTCACAGCGGATCCATGGCCTTTCTAGGCTTCATTGAGGCACGGTAGTACATTAACTTCTACAGTGCGGTTACGAACGGAAACATTTGGAACATTTGATCGACGTTAAGGATGATCTATTGAGTCCTTCAGTGGGGGCTGCAAATGGATATAAAATACCGACAGGAGCTATACTGGAACAATCACTCTACACACATTTCTCTTATCAAGCAAATATGTCCATCAAAATGACCAGTCCCGTTGATTTTGACAACCCAGGCAAGACTGTCCTGAAGCCAGTAAAATTGGCACACATTGTTCTCCGTACCAACGACTTCCTCCGTCTCTCATCATACTATCAAATCTTTCTCCAAGCCCAAATCAACTTTGAAAATGATTTCATGCATCTTCTCACCTACGACGATGAGCATCACCGCATTGGCATAGTCAACATGGACATCGCCAACAAAAACCCCAAACCTGCGGTCTCGAACACATCGCCTTCTCCTACTCATCCCTCACCGACCTTGCTATTTCATATCTGCAACGTAAAGAAAATGGCATTGAGCCGTTTTGGTGCATAAATCACGGTCCGACTACCAGTTTGTATTATCATGATCCCGATGGAAATACCCTTGAGTTGCAGGTTGAGAATTTCGACGCGTTGGAAGAGGCAGCAGAGTATATGAAGTCGGAGGCTTATTTGACAAATCCGTTGGGGGTGGATTTTGATATGAAGGATTTGATTAAGAGAATTAGAAGTGGTGAGAGTGAGAAGAGTTTGAAAGCGAGGCCGGCGAGTGGACCACGCAGCCTGGATACTGTCCCAGTTTAAGTGAAGGGTAATGTATTGGGAAGGGAAGTGCAGTTCAGTTCAATCTCCTATCCTGGTACTCCTTTGTTCGCTCTTCCGTATATAATAGTCACGCTACGACACAAATCTATACGTCTTTCATTTCCCTTCTCGCTCGCCATCCTGAGCTGATGCCACTTTAACCTGAGCCGCCGAACTTGTCCGGCATGCGGGATGAGCGCTGGCTTTTTTGACTTCCGAGAGATATAGGCTCTGGTTTCGGCTCCCAGTATGTACAACAAGTAGTCCTACAAGATATATAGGAACCTCTTTTGCTACTTTGAATTGTATGTAAAGACTTGCTGGCCGAAGACGTCCTGTTAACCCTATTTATCTTACGTGCGTAACAAGTATGCCAATTAAAAATCTCTACCTTCAAATTGCGAGACTAGATTGTTTTGGGTCCTGCGTTTGCTGTGGCAGCTTGTACAGTATGATTAGTTGCGTGAAGTCAGGGACCGACTCCGCAACTTCAAGGTGACGAGGCTACGGGCCGAAATACGGGTTTCCTGTCAATATTCTACCTGCACGTCTACGAATCTAGGGTTTTTATGGAACGTGATCTTCGAGGTTGCTGAAATCGAAGACAAAGGGCCATCGAATGTGAACGTTGTAGTGTTCGTGCTCTCGTCCCTATCCTGTACTTGCTCGCGATCTAGTTATGGGCTCTCTTACACGACTAGAATATTCTCGTATTTCACATATTCTCGTATTACCTAATTTCATGGCACTACAATAATCTAGGAGTCATAAGATAGCCAACTGTTTGATGGTATTATCGATAGTACCATAAAAAGGACTTACAATCCAAAATCTTGAAGCCCGCAAATTCAGCTTCTACATGTCATAAAATACCATGCAATGGTAACGCTGTCGCGACGTCGGTTGCTTCACATTCTATCTCTTCCTTCTTCCCTCTCAAACACGCAATGCCATTTGTTGATTGCATTTAGACCCGCAGAAATACATGGATGCTCGTCAAAATTGGTATGCTGTGCGAGTCACGATGCTTTAGTCGCGCACCTAGCGCTGGTTGTCTCCCTGAGACGTCAGCTTCTGCATGACTGACAGACTGCCCCGCCGAACAATGCATTCAATAGCAAAAATCGCAAATCGAGAGCCTCGTTATTGTTATGACTGTTGCCGCCGGCTAAGGAAAGTCTGCTTGCCCTGTTTGAAAAGGATGTTAGCCTGCCGAATTCAATTTTTCAAGGCTGCGAAAATGGAGAGCAAAAGAACCTGCTTGCTCAACCTAAATTGCATTACGATGGTGTTGATCTCCTCTTAGTGTTTTGATCGTTCTGCTGATAGAAAGGCACTGAGCGTGTTGGCCAACAACTTGAATGATGGCCAGATCATCAAATTATTGGCTAAAAAGGTACGGTGGCTGGGTTACCTACCATTCAGCTTGGCAGGCATTTTCTCGACATCATTCTGCAGAAGCAAGGGTCATCCCAGACATTTGCTGCCTAAGCAATACAAGGGCCTAATTTTAATGGCCGCCCAAATCTCCATGCCCCGTCATTTCTCTTTATTTCTTGTCCATAATTCGAATCACTTCCATCCTCAAACTGCCTGACATAGTGTCAGTATGTCAACTCATAGCGACTACACGGTTGGTTGGATTAGCGCCCTCCCAACCGAAGCCGTTGCGGCTACGGTTTTTCAAGACCAGGCGCTTCAGGGACCGGCAACCCAGGACAGCCAAGACTCCAATGTCTACAGATTTGGGAAGATCGGAGATCACAATGTGGTCATAGCAACACTTCCAAAGGGCGAATATGGAACTGCTGCCGCAGCCAGCGTGGCGAAGGACCTGACTCGCAGTTTTCGCAACGTCCGCATTGGTCTCATGGTGGGAATCGCTGGCGGGGCCCCCAGTTCAAGACATGATATTCGGCTTGGGGACGTTGTCGTCAGCACTCCTGTAGGTGGATTGAACGGTGTTTTCCAGTATGACTTTGGGAAATCCGTGCAGTTCAAGGAGTTCCAGAACACGCGATCGCTGGATCAGCCTCCTCAATTGCTGCGCGCGGCTGTTGCGTCACTTGAAGTGGACCATACAATAGATGGAAATGGCATTCACGCTGCTATCACGGCAATTTTGGACAAGAAGCCTAACCTCAGAGACAAGTTTGGGCGACCGCAGGACAGCGCCGACGTACTTTTCAAGTCTATAGCTGCCCACGGCACGGAGGAATCGTGTCAAAGTTGCATCAACAATGGGGACAATCTTGAAAAACGCGAGCCACGTGGAAATGTGGAATCCATGATCCATTATGGAACTATCGCATCCGCCAACACGTTGATGAAGGATGCCATTGCTCGGGATAAATTGGCTGCTGAGAAAGATGTCTTATGTTTTGACAGGGAGGCGGCAGGACTTATGAATGGTTTTAGGTGCCTTGTCATTCGCGGTATCTGCGATTACTCAGACACTCACAAGTACAAAATATGGCAAGGCTATGCAGCTATGGCAGCGGCAGCATATGCAAAACAGATTATTAGGGCTATTCGACCAGAAGCCATCGAAGTTGTGCCAAGACTAGGCAAAAGTAAGTCAGAAACCCAACTTGATGAGATAGTTTCTGAATGTAATCTCTAGTCGAAACCCAAGTCAGCAAAATCGAGCAAAGAACCCAAGAAATACGGTCTCAGCAGGAGGAGGAGGAAGCAATTCGAACCCTAAATTGGCTTTCGCCTCCGGACCTTGAACTCCAACAAACTGACAACTTGAGGAAATGGCAACGCGGGACTGTTCAATGGCTTCTCGAGTCTCCTTAGTACCTGCAATGGACTCAAGAGAAGGACAGATACTCTTTTGCCCCGGTATACCAGGAGCAGGGAAGACTGTTTCTGCTGCAGTAGTTGTACAAAACCTCAGAGAAAGGTTTCGCGATGACGAGAACATTGCTATGGCATTTGCATATTGCAGCTATGCACAGAAGCGTTATCAACATACGATTGACTTGCTCGCAGGTATCCTCAAACAACTTTGTCGAATTAGATCTTCTATTCCGAAGTGTGTGAAAGATCTTTACAAAATGCATCAAAACGGAAAAATTGGACTGCAATATGAAGAGATTTCTAATACACTGAGGTCTCGTCTGGGTGATTATTCACGCGCCATGTTTGTAGTTGATGCACTGGATGAGTGAGCACCTACTCAAGATGACTAACACAACTTGGTAGACGAACTGCTCCTCCTGCACAGAGACTGTCAGATCAATCTGTTTACTACATCCCGCCGAATCCCGGCCATTGAAGCCAAGTTCCAGGATTATCCTTCCCTCCATATTACAGCGTCCCAAGACGATATCTACCAGTACATTCAAACATACAAGTGGCCATTGTCAAGCCTTGTGCCTGGCAATTTAAAATTGCAGCAAGAAATCGAATCTTGTATTTCTCAAGCAGCACAGGGAATGTAGGTTCTGAGAAGCTACCATGGCCTGTAATACTACTGACATCTCTATGCAAGGTTTCTCCTGGCCAAACTATATCTTCGTTCACTAGAGGACAAAACGACTTCAAATGAGTTGAAGCAAGCTTTGGATGTATTTCAAAAACGAGCCCAGAACAAAGACAACGATCAAAGCTTTGACATTGTGGGGCAAGCCTACGATGAGGTGATAGATAGGATTAATCATCAGAGCGAAAACTACAAATGCAAAGCCTACCAGGTGATGTCTTGTATGTGTTTTGCAAATAGGGAGCTTCACGTGAGGGAACTCCGGCACGCCATAGCTGTACGAGAAAATGAGTTTGATGTTAACGAGGGTGACCTATCCTCCATCGAGCTTTTGCTCTCAGTATGTTGCGGCGTCGTCACCCTTGGTAAGGCAACCCAAACCGTTCAACTGGTCCATTACACAGCACAGGACTATTTCCTGAACACGCAGCAACGCTGGTTCCCTGATGCACATTCCTACCTTGCCAAGCAATGTATAAGTTACTTGTCGTTGCATATGTTTGAGGAAGGCCTGCCTGTATCCGCACCCCCAACAGAAATGGATGGGATGGATCTGACCCTTATTACTACCTGGACGATGTACCAATTTCTTCCTCCTCTGGAGACTATTGGTACGCCCCAGGCTGGTATGCATTCTATGAATATGCAGCAGTGAATTGGGGACACCATGTTCGCAACGCTGCGACATCAGTTTCAGAAGTGGATCAAGCGACTGTCAAATTTCTCCGCAGTGAGAGCAAGGTAGTCGCTGCGATGAACATAAGAATTCTCACCTGCGGCCCCAATCTGTTTCCCAAGGCTGCTCTGGTGAGGCTCTTCTCAGGTAATGGATTACATTTGGCTGCCTTTTGCGGTCTTGATCGAGTCATCCCATCGCTGCGAACAATCTTTGAAATTGATTCAAAAGACAGTCAGGGTCGAACTGCTTTGAGTTGGGCGTCGGAGGCTGGCGGGGCAACTACTGTTGAGCTTCTGGTATCGTTAAATGCCGATATTAACGCCACTGATCGTCGTGGCTGCACGTCGCTATTCAAGGCTACTGAATCGAATCACGTCGATGTCCTGAAAATACTTATTAACGCCGGTGCCGATGTTAATGCAGTAACACGTGATGGAGTTACAGCTCTTCATCATGCTGCTAAGTCAAATTACAACAACATAGCACAGCTACTGCTTTCGGAAGGGGCGAGGTTCGATATATCTAACAACAGTGGCAAGATTCCGCTAAACATAGCAGTGCAAAATGGTAGCCAACTGGTGTATGAAACTTTGTGTAAAATGGGTGCCGATCCCCGATCCAGTGGCAGTAACAGGCGTACTGTCCTCAAGGAAGCAGCGTGGGTAAACAACGAGGCCCTCGTTAAAACTCTTGTTCAACAGAAAGTCGGTTTGGATGACGAGGATCATCGGGGTCGCACCGCCCTCATGGAGGCAAGCGAAAAAGGTAATGACAGTATTGTCGAGGTACTATTGCAGCATGGTGCCAAGGTAGACATTCAAGATTGGAAGAACCAGACTGCCCTGATAAAGGCAAGCAAAAAAGGTCATCAACGCACAGTCGAGCTACTCCTTGAGAATGGCGCAGATCAAAAAGCTATAGACGATTTCAGACGCCCTTCTCTCATTTATGCCAGCTTGGCGGGCCACTACGATATAGTCAAGTTTCTACTTGAGAATGGTGCAGATCAAGGGGTGCTTGATCGCTTTGGATCTACCACACTAGCATACGCCATTAGACGTGAGCATCGGGAGACCTTTCGCATTCTTCTCGAACATGGCTTTTCGATAGACAACGAAGAGTCGCATGCTCGGTCTGCTCTCATGGAAGCAAGCGTAAGAGGATGTCTAGGAATTGTCTCAGAACTGTTAGACAGCTGTCCACTGCCAAGAGGTAGCTCACTGGCACCAAGAGACTATGGGGTCGCTCTGTTACGGGCCTGTGAAAACGGTCACGACAAGGTCGTCCGACTGCTTTTGGAAAACGGAGCACTGACACTAACTACAAGAGACTACAAGGTTGCTCTATTGCGGGCCTATCAAAACGGCTTCGATGAGGGCGTCCTGCTTATGCTAAAGTCTGTTGTTGACTTTGAACATTGCGATGAGGAGACTCTTAAGAAACTGATCTTAGAAGCCTCAAAGAGGGGCGATGCAGAAATGGTTCAGGAGCTCATTCGGAGGGGTGTTGATGTCAATGCTATAGATGAACATACAACACCCATCATGCTGGCCTCAGGGGGGGACACAAATCTGTTGAAAACATGCTTCGCGCAGCAGGCGCAACATTCATTAGTCACTGGGCGAAGAAGCCATAAGCACTTTGTCAGAATAGAAATAAACAATTGAGATAATAGCTGCAAAGTATATTATAAACAACCTACCAGATATAGTAAAAGAGCCACGTTTTTAAGTACAAGGATTTTTTTCTTTGCTATTAAGTAGTCAAGTCAAACCTATAAAGGGTTTTAGTAATTAAAAATAAAGCTTTATTAAGTAAAAGCTAGAAAGGTCTAATACAAAAATTAAATTTATAAAATAAACTAATAAACCCTAATTTTAAACACAGGGGCTATTTTAATTCTATCCTGAGTCTGCCCTGAGGTATCCTAAGTAAAAGCGGTAATATATTACGTGCGTGGATTATCTAGATTCGTGCCATATAATGGAAACCTCAGTCGCATTATTTGCATGCCAAACTAATTTGGTGTCGAATCCAATTCTCAGCTCGGTACGTGAAGCTTTTATGCTCAGCCGACACTCGCTTCTCCTGCTGTAGAGCCCAGCATATCCCACGAGCATAACAGAGAGTAATCTTTTCCGCAGTCAGACAGAGTGAGCCACAATCATCAAATTGAATCGAAGCCAATAGTGGAGTGCCCGATTCGACAAGGACATCAGTTAAACTTGATATAGCCGTTTGTTGGGTCTCAATCTCATGTTCAAAGTCGGCTTGATCCGGAAACATGTTTTTCATCGCGAAAAGAGCGTCTAGCAATGCTGACCGCAAGGCCAGTTGGCCATGGTAAAAAAATGACATCTGGTGCGCAATGGACGGATCCTCGTAAACCAAGACCTCAGCTGTGAAAGGGAAAGAACGTGCTATCAATACCTGGTGAACATGGCTATGGTCAGCAAGTTTAATATGCTTCGGCGCCCATGATTCAGGGAGGCAGGCCTTCCATAGTTCGTACTCATCCAAATTCACCTGGACCTGGAAAATCAAAAGTAACAACTCTTCCCAGTTGAATGAACTGAGATCTCGGGACATGGCAAGAGTTTGCTGAGCTCCAAGTTGCATCTTGCTGAGACTATATCTTGGCGTGGATAGATCCAGCATGTCGATACAGGCCAGCTGTACTGGTAGAGGTCCGAGTCCGAGGCCAAGTTGTCTCACTTGCAAACGATGGTTTGCCATTTGATAAAGGGCAAGGCCTATGTCGGATTGAATCTGCTCAGTTCCTCTGACTGCAAGCAAATACTCTATCGCATTGTTGTGAAGTTTGAGAGGCTCCTCTCTGACCATGAAAACAACCTAGAGTTGATCATTAGCCTTTCAGTCCGTGGTCTATTCACTTTTCAGTTCTATTTTACCTCAAACATATCAATGGTCATGATCGCCATCAACGTAGCATCGTCAGCGACGAGGGTATGCTGCATAATCGCCTGTCTGACCGTCGCAAGCGCAGCACCATATCTCGAAAATGCCATCCGCATCAGGTTTCCATTACAGCTCATGAAATTCCGGGCATTGACTAGCGCAAAAGCCTCTACTGCAAGATTCAATGCTGATACTGGAGCAGCCTTTGCTTTCATGTCTGGTAGTAAATCCAGATAACCGGGGTTCTTCCGCTCGGCATAAGCTCTTGAGACCCATTCCACGTAGAATATGTCCAGTACCCTGTCCTCGAGCTTGTATAGGACAGGGCTGGGAATGCTCAACGAAGCTTTTCAGTTAGCTATGATTCCATGCTTTAGCAAGAGGAGGAAGGAGGCTCACAATTTTGAAGACTGTCATTGTTCAAGGCACTCAAATCATGGTGGGTATCAGTACCATAAAGACAAAACTGATTAGTTGCATGTTTTGAACCACGACGTGCTCGTTCAGAATTGACTTTGGCCGTTGAATTCTGATCTCGAAACAAGTACTCAGAATCCGAGGCATATCCGCCGCAAACAATTTTGCGCTTCGTGCAAAGGCTACATGTCGGCCTTTTAAGGTCGCACTATGATGATCGTCAACTGGGATGGTCATTCTGGAGGCCCAATGGATCTCACCTTTGTCTTGGCGGTTCTGCAAGGTAGACAAGCTCGGGAAGTGCCCATGATGCAGCATCACATGCGGAGGGAGCGGGGCCAATATCTCCAGTCAAGTTCGAACCATTACCTTGGCCAGAGAGATTATCGCGATGAGGTTCAACCGTTGGAAGTCACAAGTTACCGCTGAAGAACCTATCGGCACTTACGGCACTAAGATATGCGAAAACCCGAGACTCCCCGCTCCAACTGTCAGCCTTATGTCTCCCTGGCCCAGCACGGGATCACTCCGTTGTCCGAGCTAGGTGTCTACAAGGATAAACTCTCATTGGCCGACTTATTGGTGCAAAAGCAAGGACAAAGACGAAGACAAAACAAGTTTAAAAACACGTAGCCCGCATCAAAGAAGCTCCTAATTTTGATTCAACAAACATTCAATAATACCTCCAGGTTAACGGTAACCCGACATTGACTGCTGTCAGACCCCTCGACATGTCTGACCAACCGCCTAGTGGCCATCCCCTGCGGCGCCTGCTACCTGACGAGCCAAAGTCGCAGAGTTGTAGGTCCCGAGCTCCTGGCGTTGTCTCGTGTACGAGAAAGTTGGCTCTCTGTACTTCCAGTCATCCAATATCGAAGTGTCGGCGGTCGCGAGCGACAGATTCGTCGTCCTCGGTCCTAATGGCCCATTTAATAATTCGACCGCCTATTATACTGCCTTTGCCGAGCAGTACTTAGCGCTAATTGCGGATAGTTAACTCTATACTGAGTATCCTATCGATGCGTACCTGGTGTACTGCTTTCTTAAGGATAACGCATTACAGCTAGTCCAATAAGGCAAAATACAATATCCAGAGGAATTCTTTTTAAAGCACGTCAATGACAAAGGCAACTACTTACTTGTTAATGACAATATTTACATCACTAGTATTATTAACTGGCAGATAGCACGTATCGTATCTCGACGTGAAGCCTTTAGGCCGTTGCTTGTTACTGCTGATATGAGTGTATTGTGTGGTGGTAAGCTCTCGATAAGTGCCGATGACATTGCATTGGCGGATGCACTTCAATAAAAAGGGATCTCTGAGCTCGATAGTGATGTAGTCGATGAGAAGGTAAGAAGATTCTTCTGGGTCTGGCCTTAGAATCCAAATGGTCGTATGCCTTGCCATTGGCATGTGCAATACTTAAAGCCTTTGGAGTCAGCCAAGATTGGATAGAGTGGAGGGAGAAGGCACTAAAGGAATATGAGAGTAACGAGCGTCTCAAAGGCCCTATTAAGCATTATTACTGCTGAAACTGGCATAGGATCTATAGCCCTAGCCAAATTAACTGGATATCTAAATGAATGACACTTTACTTCTCAGTTGCTCCAGTCTGAGCCGCTGTCAAATCAGCAGCCTAGGATTATCTATAGGGTCCCTCTTACCCATACGGGGCCCTAGTTCAGATTGACGAGCGACATGGGAATATTTGGAATTGTATATGTACGAAGTATATTCCAATGCTTAGATGTGCTCCCTTAATATATACCGTAAAAATATCAGATCACATCGATTCCTGACGATTGACCTCCAATTCTTACCATCCCAGAGCAGACTTGATAGAAGCCTCAAGAAGTGCAGCACCCTTGGCATGAGTAGCAGCATTCGGGTGATAATCACAGCCTGAGTCGGATCCTTGGGTAGGCCAGTCCACTAAATGAGTCTTCACACCGCTCAGGTTTGTCATCGCATCTTTGAGGAACTTGACGTTGTTGGTCTTTTGCGCATCAGCCTGGGTAGGATAATAGTCGCTCAACAACGGGGAGGACACAAAGAAGAATTGAGCCTTCGGGTAGTGCGAGTGAATGTTATTCACAAGCTTAACTAGGGCATTGGTAAGATCAGCTGTCTTAACAGGCTGACGCACGTTGAGATAGCTGAAATCATTTGTGCCTAGGTTGATCACCACAGCGTCTGGTACCCAGGAGCTAGGGAACGTGAAACTGTTATCAGCATCGTTGGCACCGTAGCGCGTGTAGAGAGTGGGCATGACTGGCGAGGTATCAGGAGGGTTTGAGGCATAGTTGCGAGTAAGACCCTTGCCACTCCACGCAACAACGCTGTAATCCGCGCCCAAAGCTCGAGCTGCAACTGCACCGTATGTCTTGGTGTTGTCTTGCAGAACGGCCGAGTCGGTGCAACCGTTGACGCCGTCGAGCCCATAGCCGACGGAGATGGAGTCACCAATGATCTCAATCTTGCGCTTTGGCACGACACTCTCGACTAGAGTTCCATCGGTAGCAACACCAGCAATCTTGAAGGTACCAAAGTTGGTCTCGGATCGCTTGCGCAGCTCAACGGTATGAGTCCCGCTTGACAGCTTGGGGGTCGAAATTGAGCTGCCTACATTACGAACGAGAATTGGAGCGCCGCCGTCAATTATCAAGTCTGCGCTTGATGTTCCCGACACACCATCGATGTTGATAGTGGCTGAAGTTCCCTTAAAGGTGAAGGCAACCCCGGTGCTCGGCCATGTAAGCTGCTTAGTCGCTGGGTTGACTCTTCCGACAAACCGATAGCTCTGGATGTGAATATTAATATCTAGCGTTGACGAAGATGACCTATACTCACAGGAACTGCAGCAGCCGTGATGGCGCTTATGAAAATGGTCAATGCGGCTACCTTCATTTTTATCAGCCGTAATATGACGAAGAACCAAGGTAGTTAACTAGAAAACCAACAAAATCCCAGGGGGATTGCCTCGTATTATATGCTTTTCCATATCTGCCGATCCCTCCTGGAGTCCTCGGCAGAGACTATCCGAATTCCCTAAATAGGTAAAGTTGCGGCAGAATGCACGGTTTATCAAGTCATAAATCATCCACCACTGACAACGCAGGCATTACACGAGCTGGAAAGCACTGCTATTGGACATGAAACAGACCGGGCCGAAAATAATAGCTGTGGATCCGGAACTTGGTCCAGCCTCAGTCAAGCTCCGGATGAGCTCAGGATAGAGCGGCACCAACGTAGCATCGTTTGTCCCAGCATTTAAGACTTGATTTCCTTTCCTAAACAGCATACTGTATCTCTATATAAAGCTAACAAAACATCACCAAAACAATCAATAAAAACAATAGTCATCCACTTTGGCGTAACAGCCCACCAATGATACATGGATACATTGCCCACCACCTTGCGAGGGTTCACGTATGGTTGAACAGCATCCCATTTAACTAACATAACACATAGTTCAAAATCCTTACGATAGGGACGGGAACGCCAACTAGGAAAGCCTCTGGATATAACGATGGTATTACCCCGTCCAACTATCTGTAACGTCCATGTTATCGAAAGCCTTGGTTCTGAGGTATCCGATCAGCCTATTTTTCAAGTCAGGTTGTACAAGATTATCGCTATTTCTTTATTCAATAAGATTCCTATATTAACTATATCTTGATAACCGCTATAGCCGGAGCGCGGGGTAGAAGGGAGCAGGCGGGGCTTGGTTCCTCCTAAAACTGGACTGATGTTAATTTTCTCTTTTCTTCCTTTCCTTACGAGCCTGATCTCTGTTTAATTCTTGAAGATGGCCATTATATTGACTAAAGATTAGAACGAGGGCTTTTCAGATAATCCCTCTCACCAGAAGGTCCTTGTTGGAACAGGGAGAAACATTTGGATTTGGTCTCCAGATGGCTGGGACTTGAAGCATCCACACGATCCAAGCTCGGGTCTGCCCACGAACGGCGTCCATCTCGACTGCGAACCTGTTAGCGTCAAAGTCTACCCAATCAGGACGGCCTTGGTAATCATTGACATGCAAAACATCGGGTTACACAAAGCCCTCGATCCGCCGTCCGCGCCTCCTATGTATGAAGCTCAGGATGCGATCGTTCAATACGCCATACCGCCCCTCGCACAAACTTGGTCTTCAGATTATCTGGCTTAACTGGGGTCTCACTCAAGAAGACCTCGACAACATACCCCCAGCGGAGGTGTGCGTGTTTACCTTTGATGTTAGCACGCAAATGGTCGATTACGGCCTTGCACACCGGACAGGGTGACCCCAACAACCCTGCAAACTTCATCCGGTGCGGCGAGCGACCGAACCCCAGCAAGCTACCGGGCACGGAGCTAGGAGAAATTGCACTGGAGGATGGCACTCATGTCAACGGTGGTCGGGTGATGGGGGGAGCCTGGAATACTGCGCTTCACGGGTCCTTGGCCGACGCGTACGAGGAGGGCAAGAAAGCAGCCTGCCCGGATGTTTGGATATACAAAAACCGCAACTCTGGCCTGCGGAACGAGAAGTCTGCTTTCGGAGAGTATCTGAAGAAAGAAGGAATTCGTACGCTCCTGTTTTCCGGTGTTAACAGACCAGTGCGTCGGTGCTACTCTACAAGATGCCCATGCTCAAGGTTTCGGCACCATTATGTTGTAAGATGGTTGTGGAATAGATAGCTTGCCGTACGCGAAAGAAACTTGTGAGTTTAACTGTGCTAGGTGCTGGGGCTTTCTGACCAGCTGTCGGGTACTTGCAAAAGCAGCAGGACTAGACTGAGTAGCACAATTTACAGTTGAGAGGACAAGAAACATTTGGCTGCACAAATGATCTGCTGAAATCCATGACCTACCAGCGAAAACTTCCCAAATGAGAGGCTCGGAGGCCTCACCCTCACCCTCTTTCCCCCCGCGCGGGTGGATGGGGGTGTAGATAGTGATTTCGAATAATGACCGTAGCTTGCTGGAGGCTAACGTGGCCCACCAAACACCTGGTTAATTAAGCCACCAGGGAACCGCCTACCCTTTTGTCATTTCTACTCTAACTAAGTTCTGTCAAAATGGACCTTATTATCCACCTGATTTTATAAATAAACTCAACAGATCAAATAGAATGGATGCCACTTCCAGTCCTCATCCCAATGAAACCCTACCAGCTCTCAATAGCGTTTATTGCCACTTGGAAATGTCAATGAAAACCTTCTTCCATTTGAGGAAGGACTTTGAATCTTCGCAACCTTAATTCGGGCAAGGCCGGAATGTTCCACGCCTGGCTATTGATCACCTTCTTGGACAGAAGCTAGCGTCAAGGTTTGTGTCAGCCGTTGTGGAATTCCTGAAAGACGAAATAGTAAACAGCATGAGAGTTATTAAAAGCATCTTGAGGTTAGTTCAATAGAGATACAACCACCAAATCATCAGTCATGTTCCAAGCCGGAAATGTAGAACAAGTCTGGCTACTTACCAGTATCCAGGTATCCTTGGCCGCTAATGCTCCGGCAGTGGCAGAGAAAGATGTTTAATACTTGGAGGTTGCATTAAAGCACAATGGTAATTGGATAGAGTGTGAACAAATACCGTGCTATTAGGGACAAGAAACCCAGGTTGCAGTAGATAATTGGGATGTGGCCCTGCCCATTTTGTCGTAGACTCGCAGGAGGACAAGGCTCATTAGTCCTCAGTGTCATTGAAGGAAAAGCCCACTGTTGTTTCAATAGCACTAGAACGTTAGTTATTCGTTCACGTTCAACGACTGGAAGGCAATTAAAATTTATCTTTGGCGAAAATGCCATTGGGCGGCTATATATCTGGCTAAATCTACATCTCGTCAGCTGTCAATCTGCCAACGTCATCTCTGCGGCGTGGTCGGTAAAACGTCTTCCCTATTGGGATTTCAGGGTCCTAATATGATGTCACTGTGGCAATTACCGTTCATCTTTGTGGTTTCTGGTGATTGTCTCGAGGCATCGAGTCGCGTAGGGGGAAACGATGAACACTTTGACGTACTCAATGGCCAATTCGAAGGATGATGATCGTTGATATGGATGTTTCTTTGATAGGAACCGATCATCATGGTATTTGTCTATATAAGACCGCCTTGGGACCACAGAGAATGAGGTTGAGACCTAGAACAATAAATACAAACGCCGAGCTTTTACAACATTATCTACACAACACTATCTTCATATACAACCCCCAAGCTATATAACACCCAAATTACAAGATGTCTCCCAAGTAAGCACCCCAACTCTCGCCCTAGCGTCCTTCAAGACTAACAATATCGAGCTCCAAGCGCCGCTTCTCCCTTAGTGCCTTGTCTCCAGCCTCTAGGAGATACAACAAGGTCATGAGCGAGCGGAATAACGATAACCGCCGATCCTTCGACTCTACGGCCAGTTCCTCAACAATCGGTGGCACCCCTGTTGTCCAGCCTCAAGCTACCTCTGCTTACATAGCTTATCGCTGGACAACTGCCAACCGGGTTGGTTAGATACGACTGACATTTGGGAAAAAGGAATTATGTATTGCTATTTAAGTGCCTGAGCTATATTATACCAATCGTTAGAAGTGTACGCTAGTTTGAGAACGCAAATTTGACCCGTCTTTCTGTTCATGTTATCTATCCACTACCCTAATGTTTGAAAAGCATTGCTTATATAACACTTTATAATACTATACATAGACTATCTGAAGGCAGGTTCAGGTTTAGATCCATAGGGAAGGATTCTCACCATATGCCTCCTCTCATTATCCTGAAAATCAGGCACCGCCGAGTGCGCCGTTGCCCGCTGATCCCATACTACAACCGTACCCTTCTCCCACTTAACCCTACAGCTAAAGTCCAAACTTCGCATGTGATTCTTGAGGAAAGAGAGCAGATGGTCCGATTCCTCTGGCAGAAAGCCCTCAACTTGGCGTGCAATCGTTGGGTTGACAAAAAGGGCTGGCTTTCCAGTAACGGGATGTTTTATGACGAGAGGGTGCGTCGCGTTGATGGCTTCTGCGAGAGCTCGTTCCTGGCCAACTCGCTTCACCTCGCCTTCGGAAGCAGATGTATGCTGGAGGTTAAGACCATGAAGGGTCTCTCTGAAGGTGGGCGAAAGCGCTTCATATGCGGCTGTGAGGGAGGTGAAGGCGGTGTCACCACCACCTGATTCAGGAATCTCTAGAACCCAGAAAAAGCTTGTTGAGGGGGTATTTGGGGTGAAAGTCTGGTCAATATGCCAGAGATCGTATGTCGTGCGAGGTCCAAGGAGTTTTCTCAGGTTGCCGCTACACCATGTCAATTCAAGGGTCACGAACAAGAGTGGAAGAACTCACGACTTCTCATCGGCGTAGACAACGTGAAACTCAGGTCCAGTACCCTTGGGATACCCCATCGTCGGATGCTGATGCAGCGGTCCATAATGCTTCACAATCTCCCTCTGCTTATCAAACCCAACATCCGCAAAATCCTGACCTCTCTACCAGTACCCAATCAGCGCAACTTCACTTCACATCTAGTAAAACTCACAAAAACAACAACACCCCGCTCCGCAGCCAACAAAGCTAGCTCATCCAGACCCTCAGCACTTAGTGCACTAATCTGCACACCCCGGATCTCGGTGCCAATACGTGGGGTAATATTTGTCGTCGTAGCGCCCTTCAGAAGATTTGTCTTAGCGGGATCAGCCCGACGCCCTGGTTCATCGCCGTCGAACAGGGGCACGGCTACGGGCGCGACGTAGCCATCGGAGCGAGTGGGAAGATAAGCGGGATACAGCGGTTTAGAAGACATATTCTGTGTGTATTTGATGAGTGGAAATGGTAACGCTTGAGGTCTAGATATCTCCGCCTTCGGATGGTGCAACCCGTGTGTACCGGGGCTTGACCGACTGTCTTAGCCACATGGAGTAATTTTGTGCTTATCATTTACAGGGCTGAAGACGCAAGCGGGTACATTCATCCGCGATGCCAATCACCCGCTCCAAATCCGTGGGTTAAAAGTCTTGGTATCCAGCTAAACCTACACAAACATGGTAGTTTATTCCATGGGCCCGATCTTAGCTGATCTGTTAGTTATTGCTACTGTGTATGTATTTATACTTTTATAGTCTCTACCGCCATGGTGGTCCCAGCCCAAAGAGCACTGTACTCAATCGAGAAATCCTTGCCGTCGTGCCGTGCTCTAGAACGCCTCTAGTTTAGAGGTGGCGGCGGTTGTTATTAAAACTTCTATGACCCCGAATGTCGATCACTTTCTAACTCCTTTTCTTCCTTTCAACGGTTCGTTTTGTGCGGAATCACGAACATCATGTCTCTGCCCGCGAGTGACGTTTCCTCTGAGGAGCGGTCGAATATCGCGATTCAAGAGTCGACATCGTGGTTGGCAAAGGTGCATCCTTATTTCAAGAATCCGAATCATGTCTTGGTCTTCAAGCTTGATTGCTTGCTTCTCACCTGGGCCTTTATCGCAGGTCTTTTCAAGGTATGGTATTCAACGAGAGGCTATGAGTCGTATCAGTGATATTGACATTTCCAGGACATGGATCAATCTGCGACAACAGCCGCATACGTCTCAGGAATGAAGGAAGACCTTCACCTCTATGGCAACGAACTGGTCGAATTCACAACCTACTTCTCCATCGGGTACGCCATCTTCATCGTGCCATCACAACTCATCCAAACCCGCGTCCGGCCATCTCTTTTCCTGCCAGTGTGCGAAATCATCTGGGGTTTATTCACGCTCTTCACCTACAAAGCCCCCAACGCCAACACCGTCTTTGCGCTGCGCTTCTTCCTCGGCGTTTTCGAGTCTACGTCGTGGCCTGGCATTGTGAACTTGATCTTCAACTGGTAACTAATCCTTCACCGCATTTTTCCAGTTCCTGTAAAACTGACTCGGGGCTAGGTATCGTCCGGAAGAGCTCGGCAAGCGACTGGCCATCTTTGGCGTAAGTGGCGTCGCGGGAAACATGTTTCTCGGCATTGTCCAAGCCGCTCTGTACCGAAACCTCAATGGCGCTCTGGGGCTTGCGGGATGGCAGTGGCTTTTCATCATCAGCGGCATCATGACTATTTTCTGGGGTCTTGTCGGTTTACTCATCATTCCCGATTCGCCTGCTATCACTCGAGCCATCTGGCTTACCAGTGCCGAAAAAGAGCTTTGTCATCTTCGAATGAGCGATAGTGGCGTCATGACGTCCAACATCATTCCGTTCAAGACCCTCATGCAAAAGATGAAGCTACTCATCCTGAGCCCACTTTCATATCTCTTCCTCACGGCTTATCTTCAATTCGCCTGGAGTCAGCGCGCAAACTCATATTTCCTTCTTTTCCTCAAGGGTCTTCAAAATGCCAACGGAACACCCCGCTACTCGGTATATACCGTCAACCTAATTCCGCTTGGTGGATACGCCATCAGCATAGTCTGCAACATTGGTCTTAACGCTCTTAGTGATTGGAAGTCATGGCGTTGGCAGGTCAGCATTAGCGCAGCCGCAGTTCAGCTCATCGCTACTTCGGTTCTCGCCGGATGGCCTGACTCTTGGAAAACCATTATGGCTTTCTATTTTCTCACATTTTCTACTGCAGCTTGGGGGTATGCTCTTCTTGCGTGGCTAGCTGAGATTTTACGCAAAGAGCCTGAGGTTCGGTCTATTTTGGTCGCTCTCGCCGTCACTCTCACTTATGTAGGTCATGCTACCATTCCTCTTCGAGCCTGGCGAGTCAGTGACTCACCCAGGTATCCTATTGGATTCCCGTTGGCTGCTGCGTTTAGTGTTGGAAGCATTATTGCTATTATGGGAATGTGGTTTTATGTACGAAAATACCCTGATGTTGTTGCCTGGGGGCTGGATCCCCAAGCCAAAGAGCGTCGTGCAGAGGAAGTTATACCCAGGAATGAGGACCAGAAGGGACCTAGCGAAAGGAGCGATCGACTTTAATTTTGTTCACATATAAAATAATATCAGACTGAAATCCAGTATATCAGCTTCACGTTTTATCTGTCGTGGAAAACACTCTCGTCAATTATATTTTGAACCGCTCATCTGCTGATATCCACACGGTGATGGTCCTCAGGTGGGCTAAAATTGCAGTGAAGACCATTACTAAAATAACACAAAAAACTAAAATATAACATTTTTGCTTGCCTTAAAGAAGTATAAGAAGATGTCTCCCATGCATCCACCAAGGCGATCCAACTCACACCACAAAACCCCCAGATCCTTCAAGATAACAACAACGCAAGATGGCAGCTCCCGCACCAACAAGAGAAGTCTTCTGTCAACGTCATCCCGACCAAAACCATGTCAACAACTACATCAATGGGGCTATAGTCACACTGCAAGTAAAGAACATTACACTAATCAAATTTGACGATTTGTAACCACAAGAAAAAACCCAACTTCAGCTGCCAAAAGTTTTTTTGCCCTGAGCCTATCTGGATATTGGACTTTCAGCAGCCAGATTGCTACACTATGCCAAACGTGCATTGCTCACAGCGGGCGCATCGTATTTCAATAAAATATATTTAAAGTGAAGAGGAGAAGATAATTTTCTCATACGTGCCGCCCTGGCTCTATCTTTCAGAGATCTGATAATCTCTAGCGACGTCGTACGCGCAAACAAGCTGTGGTTGTCCTGTCAAGTCAACCCTAAGTAACTCGCCATATATCAGACTTCAGACACCAAGCCGTATACTTCTCCAAGGAGCGAATAATTCACAACCATGCACAAAGTATCAAAGAGAAACCCTTTTTCTTCACACACTTAACAGAACAACGCAATAAAATACCAAGGCCCTTGCACTTTTAAATTCAGTGACCTTAAAATATTATCAACTCCCCCAAACTAGACCTCCTCAATCACCATTCCTACCATTCTCACCATGACCTCCATTTCCACAATCGTCGCTGACCCTGACACCGCGCAGCGTGCGGTGCTGCCAGTTGAGATACAAGATCTCATCCTCGGGCGGCTAGTCGAGATGCGCAAGAAACCAGAAGACACAGGAATCCCTCTGCCCTCCCTCGCAACTGTCTCTAAATCGTGGCGGACCATCGTTGAGAGGGAGACGTTCAAGCATTTGGCAGTAACGATTCGCGATCTCAATACTTTTTCAACCTACGCTAAGACTGATCGCATCAAATGCATCAAATATACCCTTTTGGAGGTTGACTACGACAGAATCGACGGCTTATGGCCCTTTGATCAAGTCCGTTTCACATCAAGTGTCCTCCAGCTGTGGAAGATCCTCGAAACGTGGGAAGACCATCGCGTCACGATAGAGCTCGGCGTCATTCCTCAGCTCGAGAAGAAGATCAAAAGCAAGGCAGTAGATAAGAATGGATATTCTTTAAACCCGGAAGACTTTGAACGTCCCTTCAACGCGGATGGAACACCTTGGGAGGATTGACAACCATTTCAGCCGATCAGAGCCTACAACGATATCTTGAAAGTCTTTGAATTGACTTTGAGTCTTCCCAACCAATCATTTGCATACTATGACAATCTGAAAATTGGTCTATTGGGTAATGAACCTCTCAGCTTCGACGCAAAAGCTCTACTAGCACAAGAAGGTTCAGAACTGTTACCCAAAGTTAATGCCATCGCTGGATTGGTCATTCGGAGGAGAGACTTTCCTAATATCTGTCCACACTCACTTTCTCAGATCATCAAGTCTGCACCTTGTATCGAATCCGTCCATCTAGAGCGGCGGTGTTACGGGCGGAAGGGTTATTATGACCCCTCTACATATAGGGAGGATCCTGATATGTACTGGGATCAAAGTATGAACTTTCGACACCGCAGTGAAACCAATGCTGACATGTTTAATAGCTTTTGAGGAGGCATTTGCCTTACCTTCTTTGGTCAAAGAATTCTACTATTTTGAAGAGTTCAACACCAACTATCACCAACTATCCGGGAAAATGAGGCTGCCGCGATCGAATACAAAACTGGCGGAAGCTCTAGTCCAGGTAGCTGACCATATGGAGCATATCGCCGTTTCCTTTGCTTTCAACGCCGAGACCTTTTTCTCACGCAATAATCGGCTTTGTAGCAACAACCTCTCGGAGCTTGGAGCACTCAAAATTTTAGCCCTGATCTCAGAGACAATGACATCAAACTCGAAAGGTTCGATCAGCGAGCTGCAGAGAAAATGCCCATGCTTGAGACATTTGAGATCTGGCACTCCAAGTCGGGGAAAGCCGCTATTTTCCGATATGAAAGGTTTGGGGGTTACATAAGTAGAATTACCCGGCAGGCAACTGAGGGGCTCAGGAGCTATCAACCAGTTGCAGAGAACTGGAACTTTGTTGTTTATGGATGTGACTATAAGAATAAGGTAGCCGTAGGCTAAGCAACATGACAAAGATTATGGATGTGAGATGAGGCCTGATATCTTACGGGACATCTTATCTTACCCACGGATAAGATCACGAGTCTTGGGTCTTTGTTTCCCTATCTGAAACTGAGGGAGCATATTCTCCATGAGGTAACATGGACTCAGGTCTGAGATTCATGTATATTAGGTTAATCTATACAATGTGAGACAGGACCGCAATAGTGGGCCCATCAGATATATTATGAACTAGGAAATAGAGAGAAAATCAGAAATATATAGGCTAGGAACTAACTATACCCTAAATTAGTTTTTATTACTTATTTAATTACTTAGTTATTTATTTAACCAAATAAACCTTACTTTAATTAGACTTTATATAAGGGATTTAAATAAAAGCTAGTTAGTAATAGTAATTTTTTATATGCTATATTATCTTTTTCTTTTTAATCACTGGTACTTTCTTTAAGAGCTTTATATTATTATTGCTTTCTTTTATATCCTTATTGGTCCTCTTGCGCCGGCAGTACGCTTCTTATGGCTCCTTGATGGCCTCTCCGATGGAGGCAGGTCTATTATTATTTAGATATCAGCAAAGTAGGGCAACGCGGATTAATACTAATCCGCGCAGTTTTGCCTATTTGCCAAACCCCGCCAACTAGGTCAAGCTCAGCTATTTACATGTCTTCCTCCCTTTATCATGCAGATTCCCACCATAACCTGGCCTGATAGCCCGCAGAGCCATTCCTGCTGGTTCAACACTCTCCAAACGACAAAATCCCGATCAATAGAAGAGATACATAAAGAAGGGGAAAAGGGATGCCATCGATGCATTCTGGTATATCTCACCTGTTCTCGTTACATTGGAAGTCGCTGCGATCTCGATATCCGAGTGGTTAAACAGGATAATGGATTGTTTTGGGTGATTGGAACTGAAAGGTCCGGAGCTGGCCTTCCTCCTATTACCTATCAACTTTACAATTCTGTTGGGACACAAAGGCCAGCGTGGGAATTGGTGAAACCTGGAAGGGTATCTTCCGCTGGTCGCCGGGAAGAATACAGAGCGTTACTTAAAGAATGGATCGGCAGCTGTAATTCAGCACACCAGAACTGCAAGGTCAAGAACCCCGAGTTGCCGCAGCGGGTTCTTGACATCGGGGATGATATCAACAACCACATATGCCTTCATATCTCGGAACATCAGATCGCTCCGTATGTAGCACTCAGTCATTGCTGGGGCAAGAGCCCTTTGCTCCAAACAACGACAAGTAATATCGCAGACCATATGAACACAATCAGTTTCGGAAATCTTTCCAAGAACTTCCAAGACGCTGTCACTATCACCCGCAGCATCGGGATCCGGTATCTCTGGATCGACTCGCTATGCATAGTCCAAGACGACGAAGCGGACTGGGAGATCGAATCTTCTAAGATGGCTTCTATTTATAACAACGCCTACCTCGTCCTCGCTGCATCACAAGCAGCCAGGTCCTCTGACGGATTTCTTGACAGAAAGGATGTTGACTTCAACAATTCAGAGCAGCTCGATCCCAGCAAATCGCTGAAGATAGCTCGTATGAACAATCCTGATTCCACCATGTCTGAAATATACAACAGACCGATGAGTACGGATCCCACAGCTGGGATATCTCGGCACCGCTGGAAAGTCACCAGCTCACCATTGAATCAGAGAGGCTGGGTTCTCCAAGAAAATATACTGGCGCGAAGAATAGTTCATTTCACTGAAAGTGAGATGATATGGGACTGTGTTGAAAGCCTCAAATGCGAGTGTATGGAGATTGAAGCAAATGAATCAGAGGTCACCCACTGGTCTGAGTTTAACATGGTCAGAGACTTCAAAACAGCAGCTTTACATGGGGAGAGGTATACGGAAACCCAAAGAATCACTGACCTTCATGTCCGATGGCGCAAGCTAATTGCCCTATACGGGAGGCTAATTCTTACGAAAGACACCGACAGGTTGCCAGCTCTCTCGGGCCTCGCGAAACTCTGCCAATCACATGGGACTGGGGAATACCTTGCGGACCTATGGGGAAACGACCTATTAATATCTCTTGTCTGGCACATCCGGACAGATGAGCCAGTGAAGAAATGGGGTGGGTACATGGCACCATCTTGGTCACCGTTCTCTGTGGGGTATATTGAGAGATCCGATGGACTTATTGAAGCTGGCTATTGGTACTGTCAAGATGAAACGTACCACGAGAGGTGGGCCGAACCTCAAGCACAAATCTTGGAAGCGCAGTGCATCCCAGCTGGGCATGACCCAACTGGTGCTGTCAAGGACGGATCTATCGTTCTTAGTGGCCCTATGAGGAAGGGCAATCCTAATACTTTGTCTGATCCACGGGCGTGGACGGTTTGGGACTGGGTTTTTTTTGATCATCCTTCCGAACAAGTCAATCGTTCAGAGATAATCTTTCTTCTATTGTGGACTGATTTCGACTTGGGGTATATTAGTGCCCTCTGTTTACTGCCATCTGAGACCATACCCAAAGCTTACAGACGTGTCGGCATAGTGGATGATCACTGGGGAAATAAAGAACTGGCATGCTTTTTCAAAAACACCGAGGAGGGCGAGGTCAAGGTTGTATAGCAACTTGAGCAATGGAAATAAGTCATAGGCTAGTGGGAGGCTAAGGAGCTCCTCGAGTTGCGAACGAAGTTCTTGTTATTGATGAATGATCCGCCTGTATTTATTAGTCTTGTGTTTGATACTCAAGATGACGTGTGGGTCGAACGCTCCCTGAAGATTATCGCGACACATACAGCATAGTGCGTGCGAAGTATTTATTTTTGACACGAGAATCTAGCTCCCTCAAACTTGACTCGGCGGGGACAATTTTATCTAGAAAAGGACGGACAAAGTCACATAACTAACAAAGCAAGCCTCAAATAGGACTAGTACAAAGCATCAGCCTAAAAGAGGGGTACGAGTCCGATCAGACAGAACAGAAGCAATCAATGCAATCAACATTTGAATCGCACAGAATTGGTTAAACAAGCCCTGTCAATTAACGTTATACCCTGAGAGCAAGGCTTGGAGCGGATGATATCCCTACAGTCCATAGCCATGTTCGCTGCGAGACGCCGGATAAGGGAAAAACATGGGGACAATAGAACACCTCCAGCAACATAGACGGCCGAAATGTGGGGTTAGGCAAAATTAAAACAGTTGAGGATATCTATGCATAGAAAGCCATGTGATTAGGACTCAACATTCTTAAACGTCTTGGATGAGAGGCTGTGCACAACGTTGTTGCACGATTGCCTGTGCCTATAATAGTGGGGCAGCTACTGGAAGATACCTGACTCGAAGTACCGGACAGATAATCCAATCATCCGCTCATTCTACCACTTACCTCAAAATCAAATCCTTTCACCATGGCGTCACAGGTCACCAGTTGGGAGGAATTGCTTTGGGTGTCTGAAGAAGTCGACGACGACACCGGAGACTTTCAATATACCATGTTCGCAGCGGTGGAAGATGACATGATATACTACGGCCAGTTGAACAAGAAGAAGGCGGACATCTCATTTCAGCATGCTACCGACTCCCTTATTCGAGTTCCAGACGAGGAAATCTTTCCCCGGTGTCCCCAAGGCCTCACTCTCACCAAGGCCTCTGCAGAGCTCCCACCAGACGTTTTCGTCAAGCGGCCCAGGCTAGCGCTATACGATATCTTTTCAAAGCATAACGTCGTGCATCTCCTCCCTAAGGGGTTGGTGGAAGAGGCAGAAGCGATGGAAATTCTGGGGGGCCAGCCTCACCCAAACATTGTTGGATACCATGGCGGTCATGTGCGACGGGGCTATATCACTGGACTCGTGCTCGACCGACATCCCCATGACTTTAACAGCTACCTAAAGAGCGGCCACACCATCCAGAACAAAGAGGTCTTCATGAAATCACTAGAGTCGGCGATCCATCATTTACATTCAATTGGCTGGGCCCATAATGACCTTAAACCCTCAAACGTCCTCGTGGCAGAGGACAGAAGACCTATTCTAATCGACTTTGGCTCAGCTCGTAGGATTAGGGAGAAGTTATCGACTAGCCGTAGTACGAAAGGTTGGATCGACTGCGAGATGAAGGACTATACGACATCAGAGACGCGACATAACACTTCAGCTCTCACAAAGCTTCATACGTGGCTAGATAACCCAGTATTTGAGGATTGAATAGCCGTGCTGTGCATTTTGAAGTTGGCAACTAGCAGCTTGGCATAGCTAGATAGTGAGGATTAAATTTTCAGGCGAAAAAACATTGTTTCTATATGATAACGCATCGAGAAATAGCACTAGCTTTAGATAGAAGAAGAATATATAGACAAAATATAGGCTCAAATTACTCAACCCCCATCGCTGCTATTGATCATTAAACTACCTAAGTGTTCGATGGAGACTACTGTAATTTGATAGTTTAGTCTGGGTCTAGTCCCTTGGGCCATCCAATAGCTGTAGGGCAATAAGGCCTGCAAGGTTATTAAGATGCAGGAACTCAGCAAGCTCTTGGGAAAATGCCTTAGGGAACTTGGCTGCATTAGAGGGAGCTTCACCTTCCTGGAGCTCATACTGGACGCAGGCTCTATTAGGCTGTAAGTGTTGGTTTTTGCATCTGTGGTTGGTCTGCAGCACCAGGCAATCAATAGGCTGAGGGAAACCGTGAATACCCCGCTCGTCCAAACCTTGACCCTCCGCCACAGCCAACAACAGAAACCTGCACTTTTGACAATGACCCAGTCCTCATGGGCCCAACAGGCAACAGACCGCTTCTTCAGCGACCGCAAATCGCCATCGCAGATGCAATGTGACCAAATTGCACAATCGGTTTCTGGCGCGTCAGCAGTTCGCCCCGTGGATAGCCCAGGCTCAATGAGCCACACCGTCATCTGCAGTGGGCGCCCCGAGCCACAAGATCTCATTGTATCCTTCAGGGAACCTGGGGCCAGACTCGACGAGGAGATGGTGACGCTGGCCAAGGAGATTCACGGCGACCTTGTACCAGTGTCGACCTGTCACGGCAACGTGGAGGGAGCCGACCCGCCGCTATCCATCTACTCCATGCCCTATCTGCGGGGCTCATCCTATATTGAAGTCCTGGCTTTTCAGGTAGAAATTGATCCCGAAGAAGAAGCCAAACATGGAGTATTTGTCAAACACCTGGCTCGGTAAGTCTTATATAAGCCAATATATATCCAGAGGCAACCTTGCTCATATCTTCAAGGTACTTTGCACGGTGTTGGTCCAGCTCTCAGCCGGTTGACCTTCAATTCCAAGCAGAGAAGCAAGAAGTAATCCGTAAAAGGCTCGCCCGGCTGGCAGAAGAATCACCGTCAACCATTCTATCGAACTCGATGCTATCCAAGCTCATTGAGATCCTTCCCTCACTCTTCAGTCAAGATTACCCACAAGTCCTCACGCATGGCGACTTCTCAGTAACAAACATTCTAGTCGATGAGGACAAGTTCGAAATCACAGGCATCGTCGATTGGTCTCTCGCGACAGTTATGCCCTTCGTAATGGACTTGGACATCCTCTTCTTAACCACAGGTTTCATGACCAAAGATGGCTGGCATGATTATGCATGTAAGCCGCTGCTGCAAAACACCTTCTAGAAGGAGTTTTAGGCTGTCTCTGGGATCGAAGGGGAGGAACGTCGGGGTAGAGTCCAGGGTCTGGCTGAGGCTGCAGGCCAGATTGGCGCAATTCTCCGATTAGCATTCCGGCGTAATGCCGATGGGTCACCATCTGAAGAGGTTGTGGTGTCAGAAAGCAGAATGAAACAGCTGCGGGCGTGGTTTGGCGAAGAAGCGGCAAGACGGTAATCGACCTTCAGAGATATCGATGGATTAGGACACCTGAAACTAAGTTAGAACGGCCACAGATATAGACAAGGGGCTGTGCAGGGGCGCACGAAAACATCTTCTGGCTTTTTCGTCAAGGAGTAAAGCTTAGTGCCAAAAGTAGGAACCTATCTCATCTCAATGTTCCTAATATGTTGCTTGTTGAATAGGTTGAACCATTCTGTTGATAACCCGGAGCATGTCTCTACAACCTTCTATTCCGCCGAGTACTGTGCATATTGTTGGACAATTTGGAGGTTATAAAACAAGGGAAACCATTATACATTGTCTATCAGATATACTAGAAACTATAATTGAAATCAACGGGGTAAAATCTAACAACCAACTCCCCAAACATCCATCCTGGCCATTTTAATTGCTAAGCACAGGAGATTGTCCATCCCACTCATTGCTTTCAGCCGCATCAACGAGCCACTTTGCCAAACTTTCTCTTGTAATCTTGGGCATCCAGGCACAGCCCTTTCCATCATCAGGCCAGACCTTTACAGGTTGAGCCTCACCCTCTGCGAGCATAACCGGTCGCGAGAGGACAAACTTCAAGCCGCTCTCGCGGACGAGACGATCGACTTGGTTGTGATCCTTGAGACCAATGCCCATGCTTCCATGGCTGAAGATCATCTTGCCAGGAAGATTCATAGATCTCCATGATGAGCCGGCGCCTTGGGCTGAGTTGACGACGATCTTGGGCTTGGGGTTGAGACCTGCTTGGTCAATTGCCGCGAGCAGAGCGCGCATGCTGACGGCCAAGAAGTCGGTTGTAGTATCAGGGTGAAGAGCCGCGAAGGGAGACTCGGTGACGCGGACTTGAGCAAGGGCAGTGATGACTACTTGGGGAGTCTGAGGAGTCGTGACAGCCTTGATAATGTCTGATTCCGAAGTAGGAACGCCCTGAATGAGGGTGAGATTGGGGTTGGATGGTAATTTGTTGGTGTTTGTGTTCCGGACAAGAGCAGTGACTGTGTGGCCTCGAGAGAGAGCCTCTTGAACAGCCAAAGAGCCGTTACGACCAGTTCCACCAATGAAGAGGAAGTGCATTTTGAGTATTGGTGTTGGTGGAGAAGTATGGTAGTGGGTGTTGCTAGGGTGGATTGAAGAGTGCAAGAAGAGCAATGAGGAGTTGTAAAACTGAGAATAGAGTCTGAAGTAGTTGAAGATGTTTGAATGCGATGGTTGTGAATGTGAATGGACTGATGAATAAAACCAACAGGACGTGTCCCATCTTTTGTCTTTATAGCAAATTATCCTCTTATTCCTCTCAGTTCTCCCGGCCGAAACAGCGGATCGGACGATATCAGCCGGACGGACTCACAAGAATCCGAAAACTGCGCCACAGGCTCAGCAATCAGCACTAACAAATCCGAGGTGGCACTGAGCATCTCGCGGGCGTATTTGGGTCTGTGATTAGCTTACTCTAGTTAAAAAGAGGGGGCTTTGCAGGCTGTGCTGACCACTCGGCCGGGAAAAGATATATATCGGCCGGATGGTCTAACTCGGCCGATAAATGAGGGACTTTAGAGAAGGTGATTGGACGAGTCGGATGAGCACGGCACGATATTACGAAATGTGATGAAGTGGCATGAATTTTGCAAAAGACCGATGCAGAGGAATTCACCGAAGGATGAGAATTGTTTAATTGGAAGACTTGAAGAGTTGGGGGCGGTGGTGGCTGAAGGGAGTTACATATATATAGCTGGCTTGGCGACTTGAGAATGATAATTACAAACACATCAATCATACAAACACTCAACACTGCACCTATATCAACTCTCAAACACAAAACACAAAACATTCCAACTTCAACTTCATATCCAAACAACTTCTAAATATCACCTCTATAATTCATCCTTCACAACAATGTCTTCCCCCAAAATTGCCATCATCGGAGCCGGCCTCTCAGGCCTCGCCCTAGCCCTCGCTCTCCACCAACAAGGAATCGAGAGCGTCGCATACGAACAACAAAGCGCGCCTCTCGACATCGGCGGCGCCATCATGCTCTCCCCCAATTCTCTAGGCGCTCTTGACAAACTTGGTGTCTTTGAACGCATGCTACCCAAGAGCTACAAGTTCGAAAAATTGACCTTCCTGTCTCAAGACGACAAGGTTGTCGATATCTTTGAGTTTGGAAACTCTGAGAAGTATGGATACTCTGGTATTCGTGTTTATCGCTTTGAACTCATTAAGATTCTTCTTGTTCTTGTCCGTGAGGCAGGTATCAAGGTTGAGTATGGCAGAAAGTTCGACCAGATCGTTAGTGAGACCGAGGACAAGGTCACTTGGCGCTTCACCGACGGCTCAGAAGAATCTGCTAGTCTTCTCGTCGGTGCAGACGGCATTCACTCTCGCGTCCGCTCATACCTTTACCCCGATGTCACACCCAAGTTCACAAACATGGTCGGCGTCACAGCTGCTGTGCCTACAAAGCAGCTCAAGATGGAGAATGATGAGTATGATCTCCCTGTTACTTTCATGCACGACAAGCACGGTGCTTTCGTCATTGCACCCCAACTCGTCGATGGCTCAGAGGTTCTCATCGGCAAGCAGAAGATCTTCGCTGGTGAAGATCCTGGCCGCGATGCTTGGAAGGCCATGAAATCAGACAAGACATGGTGCGTTGACTTTTTGCGGGAGAACAATGAGGATTTCCCTGCCATCGTGGCCAACTCAACTTCTGAGATTTCGACCGATAAGGTCAACCTCTGGCCCTTCTATCTTCTCCCCAAGCTTGAGAAGTGGGCTTCCAGCGACAAGCACAGCCGTGTCGCTATTCTCGGCGATGCAGCACATGCCATTCCCCCCACCGCTGGACAGGGTGTGAACCAAGCATTTGAGGATGTTTACACATTTGCTGGTGTTCTTGGTCAGTTGAAGGAGAAGAATGGAGAAGATCTTAGTGATGCTCTTGGTCGATGGCAGAAGGGTCGTCAGGAGCGTGTTGACAAGATCATTGAGTTGAACAGTGAGATCAACAAAAGGAGAATGCCTAAGGAGGATGATGTTGAGACTAAGCCTTTTGATATTGATTGGCTTTACTCGGTTGATTTGGATGGAATGGCGCGACAGTTTGCTAGTGGTAACTAGGATGGAAGTGATAGTATGATTGAAATTTGATATGAGAGTTAGCAAGTTTTATCTAGTTCTTTATATTAACGAAATGGTCTTTCACCTTGCTCGCCCATGACTGTGGCCCTTCCAGAAAAATTATAAGTGAAGATAAATAATGAAAGATGAAAAAAGAAGTTTGATCAGCCACGAATTTGGTTAAGAATAAGAATTACAAGAGACTGGCTCTCCAATATGTTTGTGTCTAGCTCTGGTTGGTTGGTTGAAAACACTAAGGCTGACCCACCTCAAGACACAAAATTTGCAAAAGGTTAAGACCCAAAGATCTTGAAGCGACCACGCCAGGAGTCGAACCTGGAATCTCTAGAGGATTCAGAAGATGAAGACCGAAATCTAGCGCCTTAGCCATTAGGCCACGCGGCCGAACCAATTGATAAGAAACAGCTTGATTATTTCAGATGTAGTTGTTATATAGAGGCAAGCCCATGATCTGCTCAAGCGAAATAGCCCTGTATCAAACCTCTAGAGACAGGAACTTCCTAAGTCAAGGTTATCGCAAATGTCCTAACAAAAGTGCAAGATGCTAAGTAAGCACTCTTTCATGCCTTGTGCATCACCGTGAGTGAGACCCGACGGGATGCACTGGCGAGCAGCAGCGACTAAAGCAGACCCAAAGCGCCGAGGCGTCGCGCAGTGCAGTAGTGCAAATATGGAGGAGGGAGAAAACAACCACGCAAACAAATCAGAGTTTTAATCACTTGCAAGGGGTGTCTTCTCTCTTCTCTCTTATCACACGCCAACGCGTCATGTCATATTAGAGAATAGGCGCCACGCGAAACAAGGGCTGGTGAGAAAACAACTTCCAAGTGTTTTTGCTTTTGCAGCCTTATTCTCGCTCTTTCTTCATCTCTTCCTCCCCTTTTCCCCCAAACTCTCTCATTTCTTAATTTTTGCACTCTCACATATCTTCACCCTTTAAGCACCATTTTTTATTAGCTTGGTCATTCTGTGAAGAGAAGATGTTGGAAGAACTCGTTCAATGGGCTCCGACCGCTCGCGTTAGTCAAGACAAGATCGAACTTGAGGATCTGGTCATCACTTTCAAGCGCACCGTCCGTGTCCCTGACAATGACGAGAGCAATCATTTGCCTCCAGACATGGGCTCGTTCCCACTCTTCAAGATTGATGACTATGCCGGCAAACTTCCTGTCAAAATGGCACAGAAGGGCGGGCTTTTCCTCCCCATGTATCGTAAGTCTCGTTCTCTCATCTCTTCCATTACAAGGCCCTGACTTTTATCCACAATCAGAACGTGAGGCCCTCTGGATTTACTTCGAATCGAGCCACCGGTACGCTATCAAGATCTTTGTAGGCGGTATCAATGCCATCTCTGGAGAACCAGCTGTTCCAACTCGCGAGTCTTCTGTCCGTCGTCAGAATCTCGTGAAGGAAGGAAAGAGTCTCCAAGACTACATCTTTGTTCCCGGTCAGCGCTGGCTTGACGGCATCGCAGTTGAGCCAGGGCACGTTCGCCAGTTCGTGGCCATGCCCGTGGGAACCGGCCATTCTGTTGAGTTTCAGATGACCGGTGAAGAGAAAGCAGCAGGAATTCAGTTTGAGATCACTAAACTGGTTCCCCTGGTTAAATCTATTGGCTCTGGGTCAGGTGAAAAACTCACAATCACTATAACAGCTCCGTGTGGCAGAACCATACGCGTTACGGCTCGCACTGGGACAAGGGGCTGGGCATTGAAGGAAGCGCTGGAACAAAACGGAATTTCTACCTTTGAGGCAACGCTTTATTATGCGGATGGGCCAACAAGGGTTGGGGGTATTTATGGCACCGACTAGAAAACCAAAGGACCTGCTAACAAACAATAGATTATTCCACCTTAGGGGCCTGTGGCATTTCAGACGTATGTTGTCTCTCAGCCATCTTTCTCTCCCTTCAGTCAGACTGTGGCTAACGTCTTTCAAACAGGGAGACACGTTGGAGCTGCTTCCCCTGCTAATCGGAGGCGGTGGACCTAGGACTCTTGCCCCTGACATTGTTGAGATGAGCATCGCAGGCGGCGGGCGTATCAGCCAAGAAATCGTCGCAGTTCCCAAGCAAAAGTACCAAAAGTCAATTCCGGCAACCTTCAATGTCCAGATCCTGAACAGCGCCAGCTTTGAGCGCGTCACTAGCCAGAAGCCTCCAAAATCACCAGTGACGGCCAAAACATACGCCGACTGTGGCTATCCGTTCTTCGCGCTCTACGAGGAGCCGTCAAACATCTCTGGAAACTTCGAGGGTCTGCGATCTGTCGCGCAGATGGACAAGACTTCTGATAAGTCTCTTCCCAACATTCCTGTCATCGACATTGAAGATCGAGAGGTTTGGGTTTGTAGCGCCTGCGGTCAAGCAAACAAGCCAGCTGATCAGAAGTGTGGTGATTGTCTCGAGCAACGGCCGGAACCTGTCAAGCTTGGTCAGGTTGGTATTCTCAACCCCCGGGGAACTAAGACTCCTCTCCAGTTGGTATGGGAGATGGCTGAGGAAGCCAGCAATAAGATCTCCGCGTTCTGATTATGACTGGAGAGGAGGAAAGGCGTATCACAAGCACGTGTATGACGAATGTCGGTTTCCTTTTAGGAAGGGGTGTATTTTTTTAAAAGACTTTCGGGAGTCTACTGTTCTAATCATTGGTATGTGTATGTACATAATTTTGAGAAACGAGCAGATGCGAGCTGCTCGATTGAGAGATATATGCAACTTGAAGACAGTCTGAAACATTCGGATATTTCAGAAATCTTCCGGATAAGGACTTTGATATCTATCGCTAGACTATTTTCCCTTTCGCCTGGCTTTGATCTATCGTTAAGTAATTCACGTCAGTCACCGCCAGAGATGAGACACTTGTATGCTCACCAGCGGGATACTTTGCTGCAGTATAACGATCGAGCTGATTTCTAGTTAGAGCATGCTTCTTCAAATTTATATGGAACTTACCCATCTCACAACAAATAGCCAGCCAACCATGGCCGTACTAACGCAAAGCATGCCGATGTATCCATTTCTCCAATAAGGTGCGTCATCAGCCGGGAACAGCACGATGCCCCAGAACGTCCACAGCAATCCATCGCTGGCAGCCATCGAGGCCAACGTTACGCTTCGCGCGGCGTCATCTGCAGTTCTCGCCAGGATGTTGCTTGACCATCCATACAAAAGCGGGTTAATACCATATGCTGAGGCTGAAAGGAACAGGGCTGTAAGATTCCCTGCTACTGACATTCCGGGAATCAGGAGCACGATGGTGCAAACAACTTGAGTGATACAGAGCAGAAAGCCGATAGACATTCGTCTGTCATAGCGATCCATGAAGAAGGACACTGCAAGTTCAGCGACGATGCCAACTGCGTGGGTAGGGATTGGGATAGTGTTAACTTCAGACTGGGTCCAGCCATCGATGTCCTTACGGAACTTTAGGTAAAGAAGCATGAGTCCTTGGACGACGTAAGACTGTAGCGCTGACCCAAGGATGGAGAATATGCAGCACACATAGCTAGTCAACTGTTAATACCAAAGTTAAATGCTTAGACAGGCAACTCACAGCAAGGGATGCCCCATGACCCGCTTGATAAGACTCCACGCCTGTATACTGTGACCGTCTTCTTTCTTCGGTGGTAGTCTATCGAGCGCGAGTTGTCTCTCCTTCTCATTCAGATAAGGAGCATCTGTATACTCTGGCACATCTGGAAAGAAGAAGAAGCCAAAGATCGCAACAGGCAGTGTGATGATGCCATCAATCAGGAACACCCACTGCCAACCTTGAAGTCCAGAGTGACCTTCCAGTGATTCATGAATGGCTGCCATCATAGCTCCAGCGAACATCTTTCCAACTTGGCCTGAGACTGTGAACATGGCTGTTCGTTTGGCAATCTCGTTAGACTTGCTGTCATCATGTAAGCTCAGTTCGCAAAGCAATGGTGGAACAGACTTACTACCAAGAGCCCATGATATAAATGGAACCAGCATAAGTACTAGCTTCAGCGAGTCCCATTAAGAATCGAACCGCGCATAGCTGAGCATATGTTTTGCAAGCTGCACTCGCCATGGTGAGGCCTGCCCAAACGACAATCATTGAAGACATCCATATCCGAGGCCTGATCTTATGAATTATTATGCTGCTTGGTATTTGACCGACTAGCATGCTACATGAAGGTTAGTTATTTTCTTTGGTGGATGCTTGCAGAAGTTTGTGTACCCAGCTGATGCCATTGAAAGGAGGACATTGTATTGGTTGCCACTCAGGTCGAGGGCTTCTTTGAGACCAGCTACCTATTCCACTATTAGACCAAGAATCTCGGTACTTCTCATGCCTGTCTTACGTATGCATTTGCAAAGGCTTGTCTGTCTGATTCCAGTCAATTTAATACTTTCATCATGTGGAAACAGAACCTACCGAGGTGATTGAAGAAGAAGCTAAAACAACAAAATGTCTAAGTCTATTAGTTTCCTGTTCAGCCATATATAAGGGTGTCTCACAAGAATAAAGAAATCTTGATCAATTAGCTTCGTCGCCGACAAGGTTGAGGGGACTTACCCAGTTTCCGTATCAACCTCTTCTCCTCTTTACTCGTGTCGCCCCAGAGATAGTCTGCCACTAAAGTTTCAGGTTAGACAACCCAATCCTCGTTCAATGTGGCTGAAACTCACTTCTTTCGTCTTTTCTGAAATTGCGCAAGATTAAGGAAAATCCAAAGTGTGCAGCGGATTCGTAGTCATGTTAATAATGCCGCCTGTTCTATTGGACCAATTCTGTTACTGTGGATGTGCCATCAAGGTTCATAGCCGAACCCTTTCTCGGCGATGCCAAGAACTGCTTATCTTGATAAGATTTAAAGATTGATAAGGTGTCGTGAGAATATTTGAACCATCATTTTCCTGACTTCCAAGTCCTCAATCACCCCCTCCGTCCATTCCTAACACACTCAAAACATTCAGGAGACCAAAACTCCTCTGTCCCATTCTTGTCCGGTGTAAATTCAAACTTCAGTAGAGAACACACGTTCCTCTTTCGTCTTACTCAGGGGGAGGAATAAACTCGAAAAGATTGTAGGATTGCAGGGCTTCGATGGCTCTCTTGGCACAATCCTCCAAAGTTGGAAAGCCGACCGTGATCTCGTTGACCCTCCAGTGATTTGGCGCTGGACAGGGTAGGTAGTCCGTGTGTTCTTTCTTGGTGTAGGCCGTGCATGGAGGTGTTGGCTTGGGGTTTATGGTGAAGGTGAGACCTCTAGTCTAGGGGCGTTTGTGGAATTGTGACGGTGACCATTTTCATCACGACGTTGGTGTTTTGGGTGGTGCGAGTCGTGGTGGTTACAGTGACAGCGGCTGCTGCGTTTTGCGCGCAGCTGAGACATGGAGCTGCTACATGAACTACCACGGTCTTTACGTTTGCATTTGCAGCTTTTCTGTGCGGGCAGCGTGCTTGAACGCCTGAAGCTGCCAAAGCCATGGTGACAAGGGCGATTGTCTTGATAGAAGGCATTTTGGTTCTCCAATTGCTCTGCTCTCAGATAGCAATTACAAAAATGAAACAAAGGTAAAGAACAAGGGGGGCAAGGGGAAATCGTCTCTATTTATGCTTGTCCTGAGCCAGAGTTGTTACAAGACACCAGGCTCAATTGCCCCCATTACTTATTAAGCCTCAACCTTGAAAAGCGTTGATCCGGGTATAAAACTTACACTCCTCTCGAAACAATGATAATTGGAAGAACTGGAGCACCATGTCGTTAGTTCGTCGGGCCAAAGATTGGGCCGGAAGACAAGCTTGGAGCCTCAAGCTTCGACTGCGAATAGCACATCAAGGTCAAAGCTTGCTCAATAATTGCTATAGCAATATTCTATCCTAAAACCAAGGGATAACTCTTCTACCCCTCTTACGGTTACAGACCGGGAAAGGCTGGGGATATATGCTTTTCGCCGACTGTCTCATCAGCGACAACGTAAGAAGGCTGCGACTCAAGACGAATTTGTGAGCATATTGGGTGCACTCCCCGCCATTGACCAGACCAACAGCTTCAACTCATTTGAGACTTTCGAGTATTGAGTAACCTTCACTCCTCACTTCAATTCCCAACTCCCAGCTAAGTTGCTATGCCAAAGACCCAACTCATACAGCGTCAATCCTCTCCACCACCCTGCATCAAGCAAAGCAAGCAGTGAGAAAAGGTGTTGTCCAAGAACAACGGGGTTTTCAACAGCATAAAACCGAAGAAGCGTCAAGTGTCAAGCACTCTTCAAAGCCTGCGAGTATCATCAGTGTATTCCATGTCACTGTAAAGCAAACGTTAGTAGCCGAGTCGAAAAGTGATAAATCGTCGTCCAATTCTAGAGCCACTAGGCCCGTAATGCCCGATACATAGGAAAGTATGAGCAGTATTGCGCCAGTACCAAAAGTTCCAACCATCCTCCCATGTCATTACGGCGTTACTATACACATGCAATAAATGGGAAACAATAGAATGAGAAGACCATGCGTCTTCCTCACCACCTGGTCCTTGTGCTCAAGGACCTTCCGTCTAGTTATCCATGCATCATGACCGCAAAACTCCAGCATCAAATAATATGCACAACCGATGGGTATCAATGTGGGTGGTAAACTTGATCGTCGGGGGATAAATCAAGAAGAGCAAGGTCCGATATGCTTCTCATGCACATGGCGAATAAAATCTCGCTGCATTCTAAAAGACGAGTAATCGCCCTGGAGAATCACCTCAAGAATGTTGCCTTTGTTGGGACTACGAGCAATTTCAGACATCCTGTCACGTAACAGATAAAACGCATCCTTGAAACGGGACAAGATGGCTGGAGTATTGGACGATCCACCGGAGATATCGTTGCTTGAGTTGTTCGGGTCGATGATGGAGAGTCGGTCGTAGTTCTTATATGTGAGGCTTCGGACATCGGACTGCGAAGGTTAGCATGAATCAATAGAATCGTTAGTTGTGACGCACCTTTCGCATGTATCCAACTGGTCTTGTCAGAGAGATGGCATTTGTCTCGTGGCGGAACTCGCGCCCGTAGAGGTCGAAGAACTCGAGAAGCATCTCGCCAAGGTGGTGTTCGGGGATAAGACTTCGACTTTGGACCTGTGGCATAAGCTGTAACATGCTAACAACCAAGCAAATCACTGAGAAACCACCAATTCCTCCATTTACAGGTTCATTCAGACCACGCATGAGAAGGAAATGCTTGATGACAGTCACAAGGATCGGCATGGCAGGGTATTGGTCCTTCCATCGCAAGAAGGTATCGATAGCGTTGACGCCACCCAAGTTTTCAAACGATACATCCACCTTGAGACCAGTTTGCTTATCAACGTACTTGACCAACGGGATTCTAGCGTGGGCAATAACCTCGATGGAATGTTGGTCGGCCACTTGTTGACTGGTGAGGAACTTCTGGAACTTGTAGAGCCAGCTCTTGGCCGACAGATATGTTGGGGGACCGCCCCGCATGAAGCATGCTGAGCAGACGACCAAATCCATATCTGCGGTTGGAAGGTAGAGACCGGACATGAAAGAACCGAACGGGTGAACTGAAGCGCTCGCAAAGTTTCTTCCGTCGCGTCGCATGGCCTTTCGGAGGTTCTCGACGAGGTTATCGCGGATGCGCTGTTCGAAATCGCGGGGCCTAACGTATTCGTAGAAGTCGATGATCTCCTTGTGTAGTCTGTATGTGTCAGTTT
Source organism: Fusarium austroafricanum (assembly GCA_012932025.1). Lineage (NCBI taxonomy): Eukaryota > Fungi > Ascomycota > Sordariomycetes > Hypocreales > Nectriaceae > Fusarium > Fusarium austroafricanum. The sequence continues at coordinate 391 of JAADJG010000673.1, read as the reverse complement.
GAGTTCAGAAGATCGGGAGAGAAAGTTGAACGACAAAGCCTCAGAGCAATGACGGCCAACAGTAGGCAATGTTGAGACAGCGCAAACTTACCGGAATGCCATATTCGTAGTAGCAGAATGGTCGACAGTATCCCAAGGGCACGGGTCCTCGGTGGCCTTGGGTTGCCAACTGGGCAAAAGCGTGCCTTTGGAAGGTTTGGTTGTAGCTTTCTTCAACTGACCGTAATCGGGAGGCTTGATCACGTCGTCGGCAGTCCGCTTACGAGATCCAAGGGAATCATTCGTACTTCGTCCAGGCGCGTTGGTTCCATTCTCGGGCTGTCGTGGTTTGTCGAGGATGGGTCCAAAAACACCTCTGGGCCCCAAGGGCGCGCTCGGGGGAGGTGGGGGA